>VYZW01002504.1:27077-75721 GCA_013401315.1 Balaeniceps rex | reverse complement strand
TTGCTACTGCAAAGATCCTTTATGCAGATCTCATTTCATTTACCTAATAAACAGGGGCTGATTTTTTTTTAAAGGTCAGGAACAAATAAAATTGTATATTCTGTTACTCATCAGTACTCTCTTATAACATGAACAAATTCTTAAGTGCAACTAACCAACCATCTTTTTTCTTTGGAAAAATAAAATATATTTTAGAGATTATTTAAAAAATTAATTACTGTTACTACTGTTACTGCCTACTGTTACCTGAAATAGTTTGTCTTTTTAACATAAACAATACTTATTCGGTGCTAAGTGTGATGGCATTTTGGCTGTTTCATAGCTAAGCAGTTGTAAATCTGCATCTGCCAGCCTCTTTTTCCAGGGTAAAACACTGGGGATCCTCAGTTCAGAGGATGTGTGTAGGCTAGACTGGCAGAGAGCAGTCCTTTCAGACTTCCTATGGAAAGAAGAATTTTCAGGCAAAAGGGGATGCTGTGGGAAGGTTCTCACTAGGTGTGGCAGATTACAGGTGGGTCTACTTTTTTCCAGAAATTTCCTCCATATTAAGACACCACTGTTAGCATTGCCTTTTTCAAGTCCCATAAAATGGCTGAATTTTGTCTCACTGGATATCTTACTATTTTCATAAACATTTTCATCTGTTTTCATAAGCAAAAGTGATAGAAAGAAATCTTGTATTTAGCACAGACTCCCATGAGTCTAGACACAAGTCTCGTAAGGATTAAGGATGTCTGAGAGGAGATGTTACTCTGTAGCTCAGTATTTACTTTTCCACTTTCTGTCAAATGTCAGGAAAAGATTGTAATCTTTCAAAAAACTAAACTCAAATAAATTATTTTAAATTCTTCACACACAAAAAAAAGATACATTGCAATTCTGAAGTCTTATCAAAGCATGACATGATAAAGCATGCATAGGGGAGGACCTACAGAATAATGCCTGGTACCTTATCCTGTTCAATGATGGAAATAATTCCATTCTACAGTTAATGCTATATAGTTTTTGTGTGCATTTTGGGATTATAACCACACTGCAGGCAGTAAAAGTATATGCTATCTCTTTCTTCCTCCAAATGCTTAGTAAAATAACAAAAGTTCACAGATATTCTTGTTTCTAATTGGATTCCTTCTAGGCCACCTACACAGAAAAACACAATTGCTGATGCCTGCAGCAGCCACATTGTGCTGTACTGTATAAATAGCTCTGGGAGTTCAATGAAGTGCCAAATCGTACAACAGGTTTCACAAACAGGAGCCTTCATTTGATAAAGGTGAAAAGGTCAATCCCCCAATTTCCAAATTGTTTTTGCTTTTGAAACACTAGGAGAGGATCAGGGATTGAGGTGGGGAAAGAAGGGGGGGGTCAATTTTTGTCTTTTCTTTTGCAGTTATCTATGTATTGGCTCTAAAATGTGTTAAATAAATGTAACAATATAAATTGGACATGATTATATGCAATACTTACAGTAAATAATATGTAATTATAATAGACAGTGGGTATAAAATGGATTCGAATGAAACACAAAGTATATTGCTGCAGCAAATAAAAGTCCAGTACCATACAGTGAAAAGGCTCTGAAATCAAAAGTCCTTTGATAACATGATGTTGTTTGAACAGCTAAAATGGATTATGATTCCACTGGGTAGGTGTGTACTTTAGCATCCCACATAGTATTAAAAATGATAAAAATTCGGCAAGCAACTGCCATCAAGAGAAAACCTTCAAATAGATTTTCTCTGCTGGTAAAATTACCACTTACATTTTCCACTTTACAAAGAAATACAAAGCTGTGGATTTGTATTAGAATAGATTTTATTCGTGCCAAGAGATAACTAGATAGCTAGATAAATAGTAGACAAGCACACAAATATTCTGTCTACATGCACATGTGTCTTAGACGCAAGAAAGCTTCAAAAAAGGCTACAGTGTGATGCATCTAAAAGTTGATAAATGTCAAAATTAAGGTTTTTTGTCAAATTGGCATCCTTCAGTGTTTGCCATGGCAAGTGGTGCTGTCTGGAGGTGTATGCTGATTATCCTAGCACTTTAAAATCTCTCAGATCCCTGCTTAATATAGCTTCCTCAGATGCTTCATGTTAAAGCAATCACCTGATTTGCAATCTGGAATGACTAGTCTGAGCTAGTTCATGGCTTCTCTGAAATATAAACAAATTGAACTTTGCTAACCCTCCCAAAAGAGAAACAGGAAGCAGAGGGATAGAGGGGCAGACAAGTGGGTGGGAGGAGCAGGGGAAAAGGCAAGGGAGGAGATATTTTAAATTTAAGATTTACAGATCCTTCAGTGTCATTCTTTGAGGAGCATTTCTAGAAAGGAGCTACGTCCTTCCCAGCCAGCAGCAGAAACTACCAGCCTATATAATCACTAAGTGGAAGTAACTGTAGTCAGCCTTGCTTACCAGGTCTTCCTATATGTACATGGACCGGCATGCATACTACTTAAATTATGTATAATTTAATCAATCACAGTCTTATTTTTCCAAACAACAGGCAATGCCCTGATTTAAAAACAAGTCCCACAAGAGTTTTGTTTCCAAGCATGGAAGTGCTGGTTCTTCTCAGTGAAACATTAAGTTCTTTTTAAAGGGCAAATGTACTTTTCGCTTATTTACATTCTGGGAAATGAGCTAACCATGTAGCTGTATCTCTTACAGAAATAAATATTGACAGCCAGCATGGACATTTTCACCAAGAACATTTTAAGCTGTGAAGTCTTCTAAGAAACTGAAAACAGGATCTTAAAATGAAAAGGCACAGGCCTTAGATGCAGACCCTGCCTACACATGCCATGGAGGGGGAATCACCCTGGCTTTATCTTGCTGCTCAATGCCTGAGCAAAGCTTTTGCTCCAGAGAGTACCAAGTAGGGGCTACGTAAGGAACACCAGTGTCTCCAATGTGCTGCACAGCACAGTACTGCAGGGGAGATACACCAGGCTCCCCCAGTCCATGTCTTCTGTGGTCCTGCTGCCTCGTATCAGCACTGAGGAGGAAGGAGAGGGTAAGGATATTTCTTTCAGTCCATTGGCTTCAGTAGTGACTGCTGGGGATATGCTGCCAACGTACCTCTCACATTCATGATCTGCAGTAAGGTACCATATTTGTGCATATAAAATTACTTTCACCCACTGAGAAGAAAAACCTCCTAAAAAATCTGTCCTGAAAACTGCAGTTGAGACTGGTATCCTTAGAATCCAAGGCAGATGGGCTCTGTTAGGCATAAGCATGAGGTCCCACAGACTTCTAGGATGCTACTTGCAATGACACTTCCTACCCTGGCTCTATCAGTCCACCCTCGCAAACGTCTCTTGTGCATTTTTCCCTTTGCTTTATTAAGCAGTGTAATACATTCTTTTCTGCATGCCCCTCTAAAATTCATCTTCTTGCTAATCCTTCTAACACAAAAAATCATGTCATATTCCCTTCTCTTTCACATGAGCATGGTTTCCCCCCACTTCAGTTTTCATTCTTCTCTTTGCCACCTAAGTAATCTTTTTGTGCAGTCTCCGATGATGTACTGGACACATGCTGTCCCTCCCATGGGACCTCAGTCTCACACAGTGAACAGAGTAGGAAGACAGGGAGTATCCACAACTGCAGGGAAAGGTCTGCTCAGTCCCTGGAGCCCAGGAGGGCTTGTGCACAATTACTCTGTGGGATGTTGTATGTATCCACATACACAGGAAAAATCTGTGAAGTAGTTAGAGCGGGCTTAGGCAAGAAGACTCACCAAATAATTAAGTTGCCGAATTCTTAACAGAATTCTGCTAAGTGCTTGTAAATTGACAGTCCTCTAGGCTAATCATATGGTCAAATCTGAGTCCATTTCCTACTGACTACTAATTTTTACCCTACTGGGTAAAAATTGTTGATCCCAAGAGATCCTCTTCCAAGTTTCAACCCTTCTTCAAAGCACAGATGTGCTAGAGGTGCTTCATAAATAGCTGTTTCATGTTTTTAAGAGTGTGGGTTTTTTTTAAATTCGTTTTGCTTCAATGAAACATTCCAAAAGTGTTTACATGTGTCAAGTTGCAGGCAACATTCTGTATCTGCTCTACCTCTAGGTAAGACCCTGATAGCACTGCACCTGGCATACATTCCTTCTGTAGCACAAAAATTATAGTACTCATTAACTTGGTTAAGGAATTGATTGCATGTTAAGCTTTTTTTCAGAATTCTAATGTGAGGAATAGATTGGGAGAGTTTTGCTAGTTCATTAGTACCTTTTAACATCATGAACCTGATCAAGGAAGAAAAGAAAAAAATAATTTCCTAAACAGTTGAAAATATGATGGAGATACAATTTATTTTCTAAATAAGGAAATTATTATGGAATTGGATGTTAAAAGTGGCTCATTCTTCCACTAGTACAACACTATAGCTTTTAATGTTGCTATTGCATTTACTCTGGATTCTGGCATACATAATAAGAGACCTAAAACCTTTAAAGTGACTTACTGTTGAACTGAATTGGTTTTTAAAACCATCAGAACTATGTAAATTGCAATGCAATACAAGAAAAGTAGGAAAAATAGAATGGAAATGTTGTGAAAAGAGACTGGCATGTGGTGCTCCTGCCATCTTGTGGCTCTTCTGCACAAAGTCATATGAACGTTAACTCATTCATTTATATACTTAATTTAAGTTTCAGTATTAATTCTCCTAGTGCCTACCTGTGACACAGGTCTGCCAATAATAGTCATATACACATGAACTGTTCAGACAAGGCCTAGCCATGTGTGGAAGTAAAAACACTATGTACCTGGAAAAAACATCTGGAGAGAGAAAGATATTTTTAGTTTGTAGACATCTTTTATTCTCCTCTGGGCTCCAGCCATCCTTTAGAATCATAGAATCGTTTAGGTTAGGAAAGACCCTTAAGATCATCAAGTCCAACCATTAACGTAGCACTGCCAAGTCCACCACTAAGTCATGTCCCTAAGCGCCACGTCTACAAGTCTTTCAAATACTTCCAGAGATGGTGACTCAACCACTTCCCTGGGCAGCCTGTTCCAATACTTGACAACCCTTTCAGTGAAGGAATTTTTCCTAATATCCAATGTAAACCTCCCCTGATGCAACTTGAGGCTGTTTCCTCTCATCCTACCGCTTGTTACTTCGGAAAAGAGACCAACACCCACCTCACTACAACCTCCTCTCAGGTAGTTGTAGAGGGTGATAAGGTCTCAGCCTCCTCTTCTCCAGGCTAAACAATCCCAGCTCCATCAGCCTCTCCTCATAAGACTTGTTCTCCAGACCCTTCACCAGCTTTGTTGCCCTTCTCTGGACACGCTTCAGGAACTCAATGTCCTTCTTGTACTGAGGGGCCCAAAACTGAACACAGTACTCGAGGTGTGGCCTCACCAGTGCCAAGTACAGGGGGACGATCACTTCCCTACTCCTGCTGGCCACACTATTTCTGATACAAGCCAGGATGCTATTGGCCTTCTTGGCCACCTGGGCACACTGCTGGCTCATGGCTGTCGACCAACACCCCCAGGTCCTTTTCCACTGGGCAGCTTCCAGCCACTCTTCCCCAAGCCTGTAGCATTGCATGGGGTTGTTGTGACCCAAGTGCAGGACCTGGCACTTGGCCTTGTTGACTCTCATACAGCTGACCTCGGCCCATCAATCCAGCCTGTCCAGATCCCTCTGTGGAGCCTTTCTACCCTCAAGCAGATCAACACTTCCACCCAATTTGGTGTCATCTGCAAACTTACTGAGGGTGCATTCAATCCCCTCATCCAGATCATTGGTAAAGATATTAAACAGAACTGGATATTGATAAAGATATTAAACAGAATTTTCCTTCTGGAAGGAAAGAATATGTATTATTACATATATATAAATACAAGTATAATAAATACATGCATGTATCTATATATAAAAGTATATTTGATGTATTTTTTTTCTCCTGGAACTGCATATATTTATACATATACATACATGCACATAAACACAGACACCATTCAAAATGTATGCATTTAAATATTTTGGAATCTAAATTGGACCTAAAGACTTCAGTAAATAAGGTGCATGATCAGCCTTACTTATTTCAATTTCACTTCTTCCTAGAACAATCAGGACATATGATTACTTCCCCCACAACTTCAGCTTCCAGGAGCTACTGCATCAACTCAGACGATCTGACCTGAATTTAAACCATTCAGCTCAATTCAACAAACCATCCTGTTTCTGTTCAGATAGATTCAGTCTGAAATGAAATATTGAGCTTGTTTTCCCAATTGGAAAGCAAAACATTGCAGCAGAATTGAAACTTAAGCACAGAAAATTTCAATTTCACAGACTCTGTTGTGTTCCACTCATTGTGGCCAAATATGGTTTGCATTAGAAAGCCTTAATCAGATGTGCCCATTTTTAAAAAGGTTAGAAAGGAGGACCCTGGGAATTACCGACCTGTCAGCCTCACCTCTGTGCCTGGCAAGATCATGGAACAGATCCTCCTAGAAGCAATGCTAAAGCACATGGAGGACAGGGAGGTGATTCGAGACAGCCAGCATGGCTTCACCAAGGGCAAGTCCTGCCTGACTAACCTGGTGGCTTTCTATGATGGAGTAACTGCATAGGTGGACAAGGGAAAAGCAATGGATGTCATCTATCTGGACTTCCAAAAAGCCTTCGACACGGTCCCCCACAACAGCCTTCTCTCTAAATTGGAGAGATATGGATTCGATGGGTGGACTGTTCGGTGGATAAGGAACTGGTTGGATGGTCGCATCCAGAGGGTAGCGGTCAACGGCTCGATGTCCAAATGGAGACTGGTAACAAGTGGTGTTCCTCAGGGGTCCGTACTGGGACCAGTGCTGTTTAATATTTTCATCAATGACATAGACAGCGAGATCGAGTGCACCCTCAGCAAGTTTGCAGATGACACCAAGCTGAGTGGGGCAGTTGACACGCCTGAGGGACGGGATGTCATCCAAAGGGACCTGGACAGGCTGGAGAGGTGGGCCTGTGCGAACCTCATGAGGTTCAACAAGGCCAAGTGCAAGGTCCTGCACCTGGGTCGGGGCAACCCCCGATATCAATACAGGCTGGGGGATGAGGGGATTGAGAGCAGCCCTGCGGAGAAGGACTTGGGGGTACTGGTGGATGAAAAGCTGGACATGAGCCAGCAGTGTGCGCTTGCAGCCCAGAAGGCCAACCGTATCCTGGGCTGCATCAAAAGAAGCGTGGCCAGCAGGTCGAGGGAGGTGATTCTGCCCCTCGACTCGGCTCTGGTGACACCCCACCTGGAGTACTGCGTCCAGCTCTGGAGCTCTCAGCACAAGAAGGACATGGAGATGTTGGAGTGGGTCCAGAAGAGGGCCACAAAAATGATCCAAGGGCTGGAGCACCTCTCCTACGAGGACAGGCTGAGAGAGTTGGGGCTGTTCAGCCTGGAGAAGAGAAGGCTGCGGGGAGACCTTATTGCGGCCTTTCAGTACTTAAAGGGGGCCTATAGGAAAGATGGAGACAGTCTTTTTAGTAAGGCCTGTTGTGACAGGACAAGGGGTAATGGTTTTAAACTAAAGGAGGGTAGATTTAGGCTAGATATAAGGAAGAAATTTTTTACAATGAGGGTGGTGAAGCACTGGAACAGGTTGCCCAGAGAGGTAGTGGAGGCCCCATCTCTGGAAACATTCAAGGTCAGGTTGGACGGAGCTCTGAGCAACCTGATCTAGTTGATGATGTCCCTGCTCACTGCAGGGGGGGTTGGACTAGATGACGCCTAAAGGTCCCTTCCAACCCAAAGCATTCTATGATTCTATGATTCTATGATTCTATGTAATCAAAAGCCACTAGCCGATCAATCAGTATGAACAGAAACTGCTGTCTTTCTTCATTTCACCTTTGGAGCCCAAGCACAGAAACTGGCAGTGCTTCTCTGTCCTGAGAACTTCAAGTCTGACCACATAAGACTGAGGCTTACAGAGTTCATCTGCCACAGGTTCCATAGTGCTAACACCCCCTCCCCAAAACAGAAAGAAATTAGAGAAATCACAATGGGTGGTCAGGTTCTTGGGGCTCCAAGATGACTTATTCTCTGCAAAGAAGGCACATGCAATTCCTACTTCAGAGGAGGAGTAAAGTGTTTACCGTTCCATCCTGGCCATATCCTATGACATAAGATATTTAATTTTTATGTGGAGGGACTAACACATTAGAGCACTGTCAACACCACTGATCTGTAGCACTCTCGCTTTCTGATGCATGAGGAAAACTAGGTGTTGGAAACTATATCTGGAGAGAAAAGACTGAATCAGCATCTTCGGGAGAATATGACTATTAATACCATCTGAGAATTTTTACCATGGAAAAGAAATTTCAGATGTTCATTGAAGGAAAGTTGCTGCTGGTTCACTGAAAATTATCGGGTACCAACCAGCACAAATAACATTTGTGGTGATTTCTCACAGACAGCTGGGATGAACAGTTAAGATGGAACTTGAGTAACCCACTTAACTCCTTGACTCTGCACAGGAGTGCTTTACCATCAGTCAAAGCAGTCCCAGCACTGGGACTGTACTGACTTATATGATTGGAAAATACAGACCAAAGAATCCCATTCTACTGTCAGTGTCACAAAGCAGCTGCCTGGGACTGGCAGATTTTACTCACTTTTTAAAAAGCACTGTAACTGTGACTCAAAGGTGTGCTATCCCAGAAAAAAGTGACTGTGACACATGCTGTCAGTAGACTGCTTTGCACTAGAAAGTGTTCAGTGTGAGAATGCTCCTCACTTTGATCACCAAAAGCTTTATCATGGATAGACAAACATGTTCACCATGTTGTAACTCTCACTACCCACAGATGGTCATCACAGGATGTAAGTAAAAAAATATTAATGAGTCTTAATTGAAAAGTTTGTCTTTCCCAAGAAAAGAGATTTTTTCAGAATTATAGATTTATATAGGTTGTAAAAGACCTATGGAGGTCATCTTGTCCAACACCCTGCTCAAAGCAGGGTGAACTCAGAGCAGGTTGCATAGCTGAATTATGAACACCTCCAAGGATGAAGATTTCACAACCTCTTTAGGCCACCTGCTCCAGTATTTGAATACCCTTATTGCAGAAAAAAAATTCCTAATCTCTAATTGGAATTTCCTGTATTGCTGTTTGTGCCCTTTATCTCTCATCCCTTCACTGTTCAACTGCAAGAAGTTGAACTGTCTGGCTCCATCCTCCTTATACTTGCTCATTAAGTAGCTGAAGGCAACAATGAAAATCCCCCCATCTCCCCAGCTTTCTCTTCTCAACACAGAATAAACCCAGCTCTCTCAGCCTCAACTCGTACACCATGTGCTCCAGCCCACTCATCATTTCCATTGCCCTCCCGTGAGCTTTCTCTAGTATGTCCATGTCTTTCTTGTACTGGGAAAGCCCCAAACTGGACACAGTAGTCCTGCACAAATGCTGAACAGAGGGGAATCATCATAATCACTTCCCTCAACCTGCTGACTACACTTTTACTAATACAGCCTGGGACACAGTTGGCCATTTTCCTGCAGGTACACACTGCTTACTCATGTTCAACTTGTGTTCACCTGGACTCCTTTCTTACCAGTCAGGACCCAGCCTCTGGCCCAGGTCTCTGTATTTGCCTTTGTTGAACTCCACAAGGCCCCTGTCAATCCATTTCCCCAGCCTGACAAGGCCCCCTTTGCATCCATCTACCCTATAGTCTACCTGTCCAATCCGTACTTCACCAGTTTGGCTGCAAGGATACCATGGGTATATAGCAGATGCTGTTTGGTATCTAATGATCCTGAAGTTGGAGAATCAGAGTGTAAACAGGTTTTGTGCAGCCTTTCTGTCTCTGGAATATTATTTCAGATAGGAATTATGTCTTGAAACTTGATATTAATACTATAAACTATTCTTTGCATATGCTGAAGAAAAAATAACATGATTTTCAGAAGAAGGGTGCAGATTTAAAGTTAGTCATTGTTCAAAAATATTCAGATGGTTAATATCAGATATCTTCAGGTATCTAAAGAATAACTCACCTAAAATATTTGATATGTCATAACAAAGTCAGCTGAAGGTGAGAGTTTTCAGGTGCTCTGAGAAACCGATAATGATTTTCCCACTATAGAGTATGTTTCCAGTCACTCTTATTTTTCTGAAGTTTTTTCTAACCCAAATCTTCTCTCTCCTCTTGGCCTGTTCATAAATTATTGCAGAAACTCTGAACAATTTCAAGTAAGAGGTTGGTAAAAATAAATCAACTTCTTCAGTTATAAGAAAACAATTACCTTTTACCTTTATTTGAATCAGATATGCCAGAGAAAAACAGGTTAAACCATGAGTAAATACAACCTGTGGATGAGCTGGAATTTGATGAACTATGATCATTGAAAACTGAATGTATAATACATTACACAGTCCTAGATCTCAGGCTTCAACACACTTCATTGGTAGATGACCAGGCCTAATTTTCAGAATGAAGGATGGATATATGTGTTTATCTGTATTGCAATAGCACGTACCAGAATTGCAACCTGTCCTGGTTTCAGCTGAGTTAGAGTTACTTTTCTTCCTAGTAGCTAGCATAGTGCTGTGTTTTGGATTTAGCATGAGAAGAATGCTGATAACACACTGATGTTTTAGTTGTTGCTAAGTAATGCTTAGACTAGTCAAGGACTTTCTTTTTCAGCTTCCCATGCTCTGCCAGGTGCACAAGAAGTTGGGAGGGGGCACAGCCCAAGATAGTTGATCCAAATCGACCAAAGGGCTATTCCATACCATATGACGTCATGCTCAGTATATAAACCGAGGGGAGTTAGCCGGGGGGCAGCGATCGCTGCTCAGGGACTGGCTGGGTGTCGGTCGGCGGGTGGTGAGCGGTTGCATCACTTGTTTTCTTTTCCCTGGGTTTTGTTTGTCTCTCTCGTTCTCCTTTTCATTACAATTATTATTATTATTATTATCATTATTATTATTACTATTATTATTATTTTATTTCAATTATTAAACTGTTCTTATCTCAACCCGTGGGTTTTCTTACTCTTGCCCTTCCGATTCTCTCCCCCATCCCACCGGGGAGGGGGAGGGTGAGCGAGCGGCTGCGTGGTGCTTAGTTGCCGAGTGGGGCTAAACCACGACACAACCACACACCACGATGCACCATCACCAGAATCCCATTGCGCTAAGTACCATATACACAAGACAAAGAACATCTCTGCCTTAAACAACTAGCACCTAGGAGCAAGACAAAAGAAAACAGAGAGAAATATTAAACAATTTCTAAGACCGATAAGCTGAAAAAATCCAAAATTCATATAACATATATTAAAACGACTAGCTTCCCTATCAGAGAATCGCATTTCCAAGGTCAAGTTTCTCTGATATTAGAGAATATGTGTGAAACCCACTGGCCAAATAAAAGTTTTAATACCACTTTAGTATCAGTCCACACAGGGAATGGCTGTCAGTTTTATCAGTTCCTTTCAGCTTTAAAGCCAGAAGTATGAGTTACTGATTTAAGAATAGCAACCCTGCTGATAGTTATATGTTGCTATAGGGCCTAATTTCCTTTTCTTAGCTCTTTGTCTTGTGTTTTAAGACCTTGAAAATTATGCATAACTGGATATTTTTAAAGTGGCTGCTGTAAAATTAATCACGCTAAAATTAAGAAATGTGAGGATTAAAGTGGTATCTGTCACCTTAATTTCGCACCCCTGCTTGAATGCATTGTAATAGTCTTAATTATATCACCACATGCTATACAGATTTCTGCCTCTCTCAATGTACAGTATGAATTGTCTCTGGGAACAAGTCACTGATTTGCAGCAAAAGAAGCAGTTGTTCATAACACCTTGGTTTCATTTGTCACTGACACTGGGAGGTGTAAACTGAAATAGGAAACCAGATGGTCTTTTGAGTAAGACAGGTGAAATCGGCACAAACTATACCTTCAAGCTGAAAATTGCTAATAGTAAGTGTTCTGATAAAAATCAAGCTCCAGACATCTTGAAGTAAGCATCCAAGACTGATAGATATTTTAAACCTAAAAATCATTCTGTGCCTCAGTTTCCCCTCTGTAAAACAAGTTAGTATTTCTTACACCTCTAGAGTTGCAGTATTAAGTAAATAAATTTATCATTGCTGAATAATCAAGATCGTGTGAGTTAGTATTCTGTCTTCAAGGAAGGCCAACTAGAGTAAATATTGTATTGAATCACACCATGATATTAATAGCATATATTAAGTAGCTTCTCATTGAGCAAGCATAAATTTGGAACAGTAACAAATAAACAGAATACCTCAAAGAATGTATGTATAAAGGTCTTGCTCAGCAGTAAAGTTGCGCATGCACAGAAAACCTTAATTTTGGCATTTTTTAAGCTTGAGGTACTTGATCTTGCAGCAGGGATGTTCCTTTTTACACGAGATAGATTAAATTTTTAGTGTTTAAATTTCAGGTGATCCCATTCAATCTAGTCACTGAGTGAATCACAAATACAGAATAATTTCTACAGCTTTGCAATAATCAACTTATTTATACTGTTATATTGCCATCAAATTAGAATCTGGTTTTTTTCTTCAGCTCTAGAGTGGGACAAACTCACAATTGCAGCTTATCAGTAACACCTGGTAACCATAAGAGTTCCAAATAAATTACTTCATTTGATTTAGTATTTTTTGTCTCACAAGACTGTTACTTTTCAAAGCCATTATCACTTCGTTAAACTACAGCCAATAAAGTGTATGGTTTTATTTTCATAGAAGACTTGGCTGTTGTTAATGTGTATTTAAGCAGACAAAAATAATCACTATGAGATCCAAAGATAATTGCAACAGATAACCAAAAGTACAAATTTGTATTTACATGTCTGTGTCTGTGCTGAGTAACAAGAAAGCCTGTAGCCTTGTGGTAAAGGGAACTTTTGTGCATTAATAACATTAGAAGTTGATTTTTTAGAGACTGAATTTCCATCAGCTTATGAAAAAGGCAAAAGATTGTCAAGTTCAAAAATAGTCTTTCATATACCAGAACTATTTGTGGTGGGCTTGTCTGTGGCAGATTGGCTTCAATCCAGCTCACCAAGCTGCCTTTCAGTGATACTTTACTTATGATTAAGCCTTTACTCACTTTTACAGACTGTTTAACATTTAAAATGAAATTTTATTAAAAAGGTTGCTTCTGTGGTTCAGACACCTTTTTCTTTTTTTCAAATTACTAATTACCATAGGGGAAATCCTTCCTACACTGATAATTGAACGTTAAAGAGAACAGTTGAAGACTAACCAGAAATATTCATCTCACTCCAAAGTTAATCTAGCCCTATAATCCAAATGTAAACTTTCAGACCTAGCTATCACAGGTTAAGCTGCTAAACCTTGTGCTTGAATACAACTGATGCATCTTCACGGTCACTTATTACCAAAAATAATTAAAAAAAAACTTTTGGGTGGAAGATGGCTGACTTGCAAAATTTTGGTTCTACTGATTGTAGACTGACAAAATTATAAGAAAATGAACCAAGGTTTTATGATGAAAATTGTGAGGCTTTTTTGATAATAGGTGGTGACTTACTATATTGAACAAAACTGTCAACATGAAAGGCATTTTTGCTAAAAAGGAGGTCCATTTTTAAATTGTGAAAAGCAGTATTTTTCTACTTGAGGGATTTCTTAGTGAGAAAACTCATCAAAATTGAATCCATTTTAAATTTCCGAGGAAAGGATATACCAGTGACTTTCAAGGGAGAATCACTTGAGCAAGGGAATTCTATTTGAATAGCCAGATGGTAAAGAGGAAGGCTAAGCTTGGAAAGAAGAGGTACTGTTGAAGTCTCAATGGGGAGGAGGAAGATAAATCACAATATGTGGAAAGGAGCATCCTAAGAGGGGTTGGGAAATGATCCTTCACAGGCAAGAAGAAGGAGCTTCTTTTTTTTGAAAAATTATGTTCTACGGGCAATCCTCTTGCCAACCTGTGGTATGATACTTTGGTACAGGATTTCCTTATCTCCCACAAACTTTAATCAGAGCCCACCCCAAATTATTCTTCTGTAGTGTATGGAGCAGAGCTATGAACAGACATGCAGTTCGGCAGGGGACTTTTATGCTGAAAAAGTTTTTAAAGCAATTTAGCTAATTGCATTTGCACAATTGTCAGTAATGTATATAGGTGAAAAGCACTGGTGGTTTCAGGACAGGGAGAAAAACACATCCTTGGGTTTTAGAGAATATGGGAATACTGAATATTAGGGATGCAAGCCACAGAATTCACAGAATTACAGAGTTAACTGGGCAGGAGATAGATTCACCTGGGAATGCCTAAGGAGAAATGGAGCAGCTACTTGTAATTTGTAGAATACCAGGGAAAGAGCAAGGAAATATTTGGAAAGCTGTGTAGCTGGGGTGCAGGTCCAGCAAAGGCTGCTGAGCTTTGCAGAAAGCCAAAGGAAGAAAGACATTGAAGATGGACTATACTGAATGAAATGGAAATAACCTGGTATAAACATTGTAGAGATTGCTGTAAGAGCTTTGAACTCAGTGAGATAGGTATAAAAAGGGTTGGTAGAAGCTCAAATCTTTCACTGTCAAATATGAATTTTTCTGACATCCAAGAGGTGTGGAGAGGAGACTAGTCTCAGCTGCCTGCTTCACCAATATCACAACAGCACCCAATAGTGACAGCCTTCTATTTTAGCCCAAAAATAACAACTAGTTGTATGTGTGGCTACTAGATATGGATGCTACTGCTCACACCATGTCATATGAGATGCAAGGTACTTGGAAATCCCCAGTGGAAGCTTTGAGAGTTGATTTTGCAGGTGCAAGAGCCCTTACTCTACCTCCTTCAGCAAACTGTTATTGAAGAAACATGGTTATCATTTGTGCAATATCACTGTCCACTGTTACATGACAGGCACTCAGGATGGCCTGCCATCTTACACAAGCTGCCAAGTGGAAATCATCAGTAGGACCAAGTGTCTTTTATTCTCTTTAAAAAAGAGGAAAGCAATGCAAATGAAAACTTATTCAGCAATAGCTGTCCAAAACCCCACTGAGCTTTTGTAGGTAGCAAAACTGCAATAGCTGTAGAACAATTCAGACCAGAAACCTAAATTTGTCTCCTGCAGGAAGGAATTCAGAACATGTCTGCCCATTAGCCCTATCAAGAAAGTCTACAGCCAAGAAAGCCTGTACTCCTAGACTAAACCAATCATCTAGACCTCTACAGCCAATGGAGACAGTCACACCCAGAGGGTAATTAATTCCATCTCAAAATAGGTCAGTAAGAAAGTAAGGTTGAATCAACAACTGATGGGACCTATCTTTCTCTACTATTTATAGAAAAACTCCACATTAACAAATGAGGTAAAATAAGCCTTAGAGCAACCAGCTATCTCTGTTAGGCAGCTGCACTTGGTAAAAACTAATATATTTCCTCACTGACTAGAAGTTTTCCATTTGTCTGTTGCTGTTCCTCAGTGATCAGTGTGATCTCCTTGAACATCACTTGTACTGCTATATTGCATTGTTATAGGACATTTTATAATTTTATTCTTTCTGCAATATCAAAAAAATGTCTGCAACCTATTATTATAAATGGATTGTAAATTAACAGTTTGATATCAGATGCCAGATTCCTCTGGAGGCAGGGCTCTGGCAAGTGCCAGATGCTTTTTAATTCTACACTTTTAGTTATTCCAGGATGATCAAAAATGTAAAAAAGGCTAATACATAGTTTGGCACTAAAAGGTACCTAAAAACCCAAATATTCCCAGTTTCTCTCTTGATAAAGATTGATATAGCTTTGTTTGGAAATCCCTGAAAGACATAATTTTTCCCAAGCTTCTTCATTGTTTCCTCATTCTTTGAAGTAGAACTAGTAAAGCTCCATTGTTTCTTCTTCAATTCATGTGAGTATTCAGTTTCTTTTCCAGTCAGGAGGTTGAAAGTGCAAAAAAAAAAAAAATTATAAAGAGGAGGAAAACAACTCAAGTAATATTTTCCAAGACTGACAGGGGAAGGGAACATTTGGGTATAGATAGGGGTTTTCTTTTTAGAATTTCTGTTCTCACTTTCTCCAAGCCTTTTTTAAAAAATAAATACTGTATGAACATTACATGTTTACTAGATGTCAGTGTTCATTATTTTACTTATAATAATAATAATCAAGATTTAAAGAGTAAAAAATATTAAACGTACTTCCAAGTTAAAGGACCTTGGAAATGACTACACTAAAATTCATCATACAACTATATTGCTGAATTTGTGGTCTGCAGTTTTTCTGTTTTCCCTCAGGAATTTAATGCATATGATTTAAAATTAGAATTTAAGTCTCTTTCTTATATATGTAACCTGTTATTTCATCTTGTAGTTCAAAGTTTTTCACTTCATCTGTACTACCAAGGGTATGCATAACAGAAGTGAAAAGTCTGATTAATACTACTATCAGGAGTGTGTGCTAATCTCTTATATCCAAAGAAGTTGTAGGTTATTTCCAAGCTGATGTCATTTGTAGAAAAAAAAGCGTTTTTTAAATGCCTGACAAGATTGGGAAATTTATAATCTAAAATACATCTCCCTGGTAATGTTTTTTATGCAGATTATTCTATCTGGCCCTTTTCACCCCTTTCATTCTGTGAAATGCTTCAGGACCCTGATGATAGGCATGGCATAAATGAAAGGTCAAAATTGTATTATCAAAACAAGACATATAAAAATAGCACTTAAGAGGTTCATACTTAGAAGAGGTAAATCAGAATTATGCATGTGTATTGCCTATCTAAACAGAAATTATTGCTGTCCTGACAGTCTTCCACAATACTTAGAATCATAGAATCATTTGGTTGGAAAAGACCTTTAAGATCATCAAGTCCAACCATACCTGTCCACTACTATACCATGTCCCTAAGCGCCTTGTCTACCCGTCTTTTAAATACCTCCAGGGATGGGGACTCCACCACTTCCCTGGGCAGCCTGTTCCAATACTTGACAACCCTCTCCATGAAGAAGTTTTTCCTAATATCCAATCTAAACCTCCCCTGATGCAACTTGAGGCCATTTCCTCTTGTCTTATCACTTGCTACTTGGGAGAAGAGACCAATACCCACCTCACTACAACCTCCTCTCAGGTAGTTGTAGAGGGCAATAAGGTCTCCCCTCAGCCTCCTCTTCTCCAGGCTAAACAACCCCAGGTCCCTCAGCTGCTCTCCATAAGACTTGTGCTCTAGACCCTTCACCAGCTTTGTTGCCCTTCTCTGGACATGCTCCAGCAACTCAATGTCCTTCTTGTACTGAGGACCCAAAACTGAACGTAGTACTTGAGGTGCGGCCTCACCAGTGCCGAGTACAGGGGAAGGATGACTTCCCTGGTCCTGCTGGCCACACTATTTCTGATACAAGCCAGGATACTTGGCACCTGGGAACACTGCTGGCTCATATTCAGCCGGCTGTTGACCAGCTTATTTGTGCTATGAAAAAAATCACCTCACAGCACATGGTGGGCCCCAGAATGCCCTTTCCATCCTTCAAGTTTCTGTACAGGTGTTAGGGAGCAGGCATGGGAATGCTCAGCCCAGGCCAGGGACTCCCCAGGGCCCATCCCACTGCCCCAGCCAGGGAAGGGACAGGAGCCTGCAAGTAGGCCCAGCCCAGTGGAGCCCATGGCTGGGCAGGGCAGTGGGGAGCTGGAGACCGGCCCTGCTGCAGCATTGCTGGGGCAGGGGCTGACAGCTCCAGCGGGCTGAGATGGGGTCCTGGGCAGGGACAGTCAGGCCCATGAGCACCCCTGGGGCCCAGACAGAGACCTCTCCTCTCAGTAAGGTCTGTCCTCACACCTTGCAGAGGTCTGGGTTCAACCAAGGGCCAGCCTGGCAATACCCAAGCAGGACAGAGCCAGAGGTGGTGGCAAGGTCCAACCAAAAAGCCAGACCATAAGGCAACATTGTGGTGATGAGGCAGGTCCAGAATCAAGCCGGGAATTCAACCCACAGATCATGACCATGATCAGGTGCTGGGATTCCTGGACAAGTCTGAGCTGGGCTAGGGATCCAGCTCAGAGTTTGAAGGCTGGCCCAAAGGCCTCTCTAAAGAGGCAGGGGCAAGGCTGTAACTGAGCTAAGGATCAACACTCCCCCATCATAGCTCAGACAAAGAGTGAAGGCCTGGGGCTGAGCTTATATAGAGCTCCTGGACCTATGGGTGTGGGTGGAGGCCCCAGGTGAGGCTGGTCAGGGTCTTTATGGCTTATTAGTGCACTCAGGTCCCTGATAATGGGAATGGTGAGTCAGAATGAATACAGCTGTGCCAGACTATGGGTTCTTGGTTTTACAGGTACATGTGTACAAACTAAATATTGGCATGACTGTCCCTAACTAGAGCAAGACAGAAACACAGTCATTCCTAACTGAAGAGGCACTCACAGGAAGCACAAAAGACAGTTCTTGAATTCAAGACTGATACTTCTATAGGCAGCAATTTCTGATTTCTCTATCAAAAGCTGTATCACAGAACCATAGAAAACAGGAGAGGAATGGACTTAAAGACACCATCTAGTCCATTCACCTGCCTCAAAAGCTACAGAATTGCAGCTATACCGTTCCTAACATCTGTTCTTAAAAATCTCCAGTAATGGCTTTATATAAGGCATATGCTTAAGGTACATACCCTGCTGGAAAATATTTGGGGTTTTGTGTGGGTTTTTTAATTCTGACAGTTTACCTCAATCTTTTTTTACTTCAGAGTCTATTATTTCTTGTCCTGTCTATCAAGAACACAGAAAACAGATTATTTCTTTCTTCTTTCTATTATTTTCTTCTGGTTTTCAAGACTGACCAACTGCTACCTCTATTTTTTCCTTCATTGGCTAAATAATGCCATATCTTTCAAGTTTTCCTCATAAGTCACATGTTTTAAGAGGTGGACCACTCTTGCTGTTCATTTCTGAATTTTCTCCAATTGTTCTATATTATTCATGAAGCATGCGGATTGAAAGAAATACTTTGGTAGCTAAATACATGCTACATACACCAGGAAGTTTACTCTCAACGCACAACCTGACATTTGTCTTCGTTGCATTGCACCTTTCTTTTCCAGATTTTTTCTTAAGTTTACGAGGAGCACTTTGAATTATAATGCTATCTTCTAGTGTAGCTGGTGTCATCTGCAAATTTAAGAGTCATGCTCCCTATTCCTTCATCATGGGCACTAATGAAAATAGTGAATGGTAGCCTACTAAAACCCCACTCAATATAGTATCCTCTTCTGGTCACTAATTAATACTCTGTAAGAACAGTTTTCCAAACAGCTTTGCACTCTATAGCAGTTTCACCTAGACCATTTTTCTAGTTTGCCTATGACAATGTCATGTGAGAAAGTGTCAAAAGATGTAAAATCAAGCATCTTTCCTGGCACAAAGCCATGTTCCCTTTCATATGCCCTTCAATTTATTCTTAATGAGACTATACATCTAGGTGTTTATAAACTGTTTGTTTCATTATTTGTTTCAGTATTTTTTGGTAATAAAAGATAAGTCTATAACTCCCCAGATTCTGTCTGTGGTGTGCTCACCCTCCTGCAGACTTTCTGAGTATCACCTGTTTTCTAAAAGTCTACAAAGATAACTGTGGATGACTTTGAGGCCATATCAAGCTTGTTCTCTAAGTGTTTAGTGAGGAATTCCACTGAGCCAAGATGATTTGAAAAAAACGTTTTAGTAGCCTCAACCCCACATTCCCTCAGAGGTAACTTATTTGATGCTGGTGTTAATTCTGTTGGCCTACTGTAAGACATCCCTTGTCAGTCACTAAGGTCACCCTCCCCCACAAAAGTCCTCAGTCTCATCCCCACCAACCTCAAAGGACAGTTTAATTCTATATCTGAAAATCCCTGACCATGGCTCCCACCAAACCACACTGCCACTTGCTCAGGCTGAGGCACAACCCCTGCAGCCACCGGCTGTGGTGGGAAGGAGAGCTGTCCCCTACTATCATGCTCCACCATCGTGTTTCTCCTCCTATAAGCAAGCAGTGATTCAGCCCTCCTGTGTGATCCCTCTCAGACTCACATAGGTCAAAACCAGGTCATTGGCAACTGGTGGATTTGGTCCTCCCACCCCTCACACTGGTTCATGAGAAACCAGACTGTTTCCAGGGAGGGTCACATGCTCTTCTTCCCTATGAGGAATGGCTGCCACAGGCCCAAACCAGCCTCCTGCACAGCTACAAAGCCTGCCTGTAGTCCTCATCACTCTTTTCTACCATCAGCTGCACTTTCAGGGGAGCAGAGTAAGAGGTGACCCCAGCATGATTAGTCCTGTAGTCTACACAGTGACACTTCCCCAGACATTAATGTCCATGGATACTTGACTGAAGACAAAGGCAACACTTCATAAAGAACAGTGCCCCTAAAGCAATACTGTGGAGTTACGCATGTTCCCACAGAAGCTATATACTAAGCCATTTTTGTGATATTAACTCATTCCTGTTTGACACTTTCCCAACACAGTCGGGTGTGGCAGATCTAGCAGCTGCTGTCAGAAGTATCTCATCCACTGTCTTCAAGCCCATTTCAAGACTTCAAGTTAAAGGAAGTCAGTCGTCTTCCCTATTGTATTCATCAAATTCACTGAAATGCTTTCCTTCTTGAATGAAATGCATTCCCTGCAGGGAACAAAAAGAGCCTGCCATGAGGTAGCATAAACTTGGTCCCATAACCTACATATCCTTCCTTTATTTAAATAGGTTAAACCCACCTGCCATGCTTTTAGATGTCCGTTGTCTAGCCAAAGGATTTGTTTTGGGGGAGCAAAATAAAGCAAATACATCTTTAACATCAATAACCTAAAAAGAAGTATTATATCCTATATAAAAGTCATTTGAAAGCCAAGGGCACACAATAAATTTCATTGTTTTTCCATTCCCAGCAGGGAAGCTAACAGCCTACCCATGCTCTAGAGGAAAGTATGTTTAAAACTTCTCAAGACAAACTGAGAAACCTGATGCTTTTCTTTCTGCTGTAAACTGAAACATCATTAACAAATTTCCATCTCCAGGTCTGAATAGTCACCTTGAAGCAACAAAGCCTGAGTTGAAATGAGTGCCTGGAATAATTTCCCAGGACAAACATCCTTTTCACCAGTTTATTAGCTATGTCTACGCTGAGAGCTTCCACATACAAAAAGTCACTCTAGAGATGTTTCAGCTGCACTTCAGGAGGAGATGCAGGAGCGTTTGGAGGAAAAGTAGATACACAGAACAATCAGGAAACAAATGTGCTCTAGCATGCTTCAGTTCACTCCTGATCATCCAGATCTTCAGCCTGGTTTATCAATAGACTAAGATTGCAGCACACAACTTGGAGTTCATCTGCTCAGATTCAGCCTTTCAATGCAATTTGATCTGGTCTGCTTTTAAGAGACACATTTTCTTTATCTACTCTTAGCTTTTACAACTAATGTCCTAGCTCACTTCTTGGAACCAAAAAACATCTCCATCTTCTTAGAAGTGCTGGAATGGCAGTCACAAAGGCTGCTTTAAACAGCACTATTTTGATCCCTCTTTCCACTTCTCTCCTCCATGTGTCTTCTGTAGCATTCACACCTGATCCTTGAATTCTGAAAATCCTTCAGAAGCCAAATCTCAGGAGATAGTTTCGACAGTCTTCATAGTCACTGAAATGTTGATAGGAGAGGGGACTAAATAGAATCAGAGGATCATAGACTCATAGAATCATTTAGGTTGGAAAAGGCCTGTAACATCAAGTCCAACCATTAACCTAACACTGCCAAGTCCACCACTAAGCGCCACATCTACACGTCTTTTAAATACCTCCAGGGATGGTGACTCAACCACTTTCCTGGGCGGCCTGTTCCAGTGCCTGATAACCCTTTCAGTGAAGGTTTTTCCTAATATCCAATCTAAACCTCCCCTGACGCAACTTGAGGCCATTTTCTCTCCTCCTATTGCTTGTTACTTCGGAAAAGAGACCGACACCCACCTCACCACAACCTCCTCTCAGGTAGTTGTAGAGAGCGATAAGGTCTCCCCTCAGCCTCCTTTTCTCCAGGCTAAACAACCCCAGGTCCCTCAGATGCTCCTCATAAGACTCGTGGTCTAGACCCTTCACCAGCTTTCTTGTTCTTCTTTGGACGGACACCAGCACCTCAATGTCTTTCTTGTAGTGAGGGGCCCAAAACTGAACACAGTACTCGAGGTGTGGCCTCACCAGTGCCAAGTACAGGGGCATGATCACTTCCCTGGTCCTTCTGGCCACACTGTTTCTGATACAAGCCAGGATGCTGTTGGCCTTCTTGGTCACCTGGTCACACTGCTGTCTCATATTCAGCTGGCTGTCGACCAACACCCCCAGGTCCTTTTCTGCCAGGCAGCTTTCCAGCCACTCTCCCCCAAGCCTGTAGCATTGCATGGGGTTGTTGTGACCCAAGTGCAGGACCCAACACTTAGCCTTGTTGACTTTCATACAATTGGCCTTGGCCCATCAATCTAGCCTATCCAGACCCCTCTGTGGAGCTTTTCTACCCTCAAGCAGGTCAACACTCCCACCCAACTTGGTATCATCTGCAAACTTACTGAGGGTGCACTCGAAACCCTCATCCAGATCATTGGTAAAGATATTAAACAGAACTGGCCCCAATACTGAGCCCTGGGGAACACCACTTGTGACTGGCCGCCAACTGGATTTAAATCCATTCACCACAACTCTTTGGGCCCGGCCATCCAGCCAGTTTTTTACCCAGAGAAGATACATCCACCCAAGCCATAAGCAGCCAGTCTCTTCAGGAGAATACTATGGGAAACGGTGCCAAAGGCTTTAGTAAAGTCCAGGTAAACAACATCCACAGCCTTTCCTTCATCCACTAAGTGGGTCACCTTGTCATAGAAGGAGATCAAGTTAGTCAAGCACAACCTGTCTTTCATAAACCCATGCTGACTGGGACTGATCACCTCATTGTCCTGTACATGCCGTGTGATGGCACTCAAGATGATCTGCTCCATAACCTTCCCGTGCACTGAGGTCAGACTGACAGGCCTGTCGTTTCCCTTACAGCCTTCCTGTAGATGGGCGTCACATTTGTTAACCTCCAGTCAACTGGGACCTCCCCTTTTAGCCAGGACTGCTGATAAATGATTGAGAATGGCTTGGATAAATAAGTCAAGGAGCCAAGAGGGGTGAAATCATAAAGGATTTAATCTATTTTGCTTCTGATGAATAGAGATAGGTTTGGAATAGAAGGAAAAAAAGGGGGTAGAGGCAATGAGGAAAGCAGTGTTACAGTAAGAAGTCAAGGATTACATTTAAGTGGTATCTCTGGCCATGAAATCCAGTAGAGGATTATTATTCTTTGTCCTGGAAGACAAAAAAGCTGATGGAGGAGGGAACAGGCTGTACTGAAGTAACTTCTGTATTTCCTTCAAAAATGCTCAGCAGCAAAAGAACAAGGATGGAGGAACTGGGCACTAAGGACCGAGTCAAGGCTCAGGGTTAATGGGATAGTATCTTACACTGAGAGGAAGGCATGGCAATAAGAGAGAAAAGGAAAAGGAAAAGGTGAAGGGAATGAACATTTCTTCTACCAAAAGGATGTAAGAGCTAGCATGGGGTCACTAAGGATGGCGGAAAAGTCCCCCAAGTCCCTTGCTGGAGGTTTTGGAAAAATTGAGAGAAAAATAGATATTGGTACAAGATGAACGAATATGCAGCTTTGGCATTTGGACAGATATGCAGACGTTGGGATTACCCAGAATAAGAGTAATAGCTGGAGAAGAGGCAAAAGTTTTCAAAATGTTTCTTAACATTAAATAAAACCTACATATTTTGAAACAAGTGACACAGCAAGGTGGACTCCCCCCATAACCAAAAATAAGGCATGGTCTGTGAAATAAGAGTCCATATTAAGAAAACTGCAGAAATAACAGTTGAAAGGGAAACTTTTTCCTTTTCTTGTGTGTGACAGTTGAGAGATAAATGCCACAGAAGATGAGTATCGTCATTCAAGAAAGAGAAGGAAACAAGTTATGGACAGAGGCAAAGCAATGATTACAACAAAGATTAGAGGAATACGTAGAACCTGTGGAGCTGGATGAATGGCTAGGAAAGTGAATGGTGATGATGGAGGTAACAAAAAGGGAGTATGAGCTGAGAGTAGTACAATCCAATCCATGACATAGAAGTAAAAGTGACAGTGAGCATAATATGAATTGGAGAAAAGTAAGGGAGAGAAGGAAGCTCAGAAGAAAAAATGATGTTAGGAGAAGAGGAAGCTGGGAAATCAGCACAGGTTACTGTAACAAGAAGGGAAGTCGGAGGGAATTGTTTGTAGTGCAATCTTTGCTTTTCTGCTGCACTAGTATGAAGACATCATTCCCACACATTGCGCAGTGCAGTACCCCCACAGATTTGGGCAGAGGAAACATGAATGAGGAGCAGAGTGAACACATCAGCAGACACACATTTAGGATGATGAAGTCCTGATCTTCACAACTGGGCTGAGATCAGAAATACGCTGCCATGCAGAAATTCACTTACAAGCACTCTTTCAGAATTACCCTTGTTCAGTGGGAATCCCCATTCAATGTACAAAATCAACTGAGAATTGCCAGGATGAATCACAGCAGTGGTCCAACCTGCCCTAGCCAATACCAGACATGTTAGGTTCCAGACACCTTGGGCGTAAGATCACTAAAAAATGTGTTGCTTTTTAAGTCACAGCCCTCATTTGCAGTTATTTCTCTATGTATTTTAATTAAAAGTCCCCTCTGTGTAATCCATGTTGCTTCATCATAGCTCTAAGATTGCAGTAAAAGCAAAGGGATGCATTTATTTATAAATATATACCAAATTAATCATTCTTTTAAAATTGTTGCCTGTAGTCTGGTGGCAAACTTGATTTTTGACTTTTTTTTCTCTTTGGGGGAAAAGCACAATGGTTCACAAAAGTTAACACAAGCAAATGTCGAGAGATGAAAGAGCAAAAAAGTACAATGAATCAGTATGACCACTGAACTGTACTCACATGCATCAAACAGTAAAACATGTCCACCCTGGGACACAAGAAACATCTGGAATTATCAGGAAACTTAATGGCAGGTAGGTATCCAGAGAAAATAATGGTTCTCTTATGGCCACCACCTTCTCTCTCCGCCTGTGATTTAGTGGCCTTCAAATACCAAAAAATGACTCATTACAAGTGTAGGTCCCAAGAATGAAACAGACTACCAAACCAAAAATAAGATGCAAATGTCCTTTAGGTAATGGCATTTTTCAAGTGTGTGTTACAAGGGATCTAAAAAATTATTTCACTGTCTTCTCCTGTGCACCAGTGTGATCTCCATGAATCCTGCAGAAATTCAGGCTCTGATCCTGCAAACAGATATACTCCACTTTAAACTTTCGAGTAGTCCTGTTAGCTTTGCTGGAATTACTCTTTCACATGAAGTCAAGCACTGTCATCAGCATTTCTATAGTTAGAGAAAACAGTTTCCAAAGCTCATTAAAGTATTTGTCAAAGAAGCAGGTCGCTGAGTAGGATTCTGCCAGAGTACTAGCAATGAAAGTGAGATGTAGGCCACAAACAACTTAACGTCATGTTGAGGAGTACTCCACAAACACTGAATGTTGCTGAAATACCTCATATTTTATCTGGATATGCTCCTGGAATAAAAGAATTTGAAGTGTGTTTGGGGAATTAAAAATGAACTAATAAAAAAAAGTCGTGAGAACACAGACAAGCAAGTATCATTACCTTCACTCCACTCATTGCTTCACAAAAAGAGAATAGATGCACTCTCCTCTGACATATTAAACAGATCAGTTCCCACTTCTGTTTGCACAACCACTCACACTTCTGTTCTGCCAGGAAATACTGAAGGTTTAAGTCTCTGTTCATGCCTTACAATCTGCCTGCATACAAAACTGCCCAGTGAGTTGTGAGAGGCATGCTTTAAAAACTGCTCTGGTTAAATGACTGTGAACACTCATGGGAACCCAGCGGGGGCAGATGGGGTGTTATGCTAGAAACATAAAGTCTGCTTTGAGTAAAATATGAGTATAACCATTACATTATCCAAAAAACAATTTCTTAAATTACACATTGTTCATCCCAGAACACCACAGTATGTATTTAGATCAGTATTGTTTTGAAGGCCCTAAGTCAACACAATGAAATATCATGGGCCTATAGCCCCAGCAAAAATGAAGGGAAGGCATCACTTTGTCCTTTGTGAGAGCAGAAGACAAGTTTGGGAGCTCACCGCTCCCCTGTGGTTGGTAAGAACCCTGAGTAATTTCATGTGAGGACATGAAGTTTCAGGATGGAAGGTGTAAAAGTGAGAGAAGTTTTAGATTTTCCTTGTAATGTTCCCAAGAGATATATCAAACGAACCCCACACCAAATTGTTTAATGAGATTTTCAGCTTAAAATGACCACAGGCCACTGCAAAAATTAGATTCATTTCTTGAACAGAAACATGGAGAAAGGACATTTGTGTAAGACTCCATATCCTTGCGACTCAAAATAGTTTGTCTTTCTGGGACCTGATTTTCAATTTTGAATAAAAGATATTACCTGAGTGTCAAGTTTAATAAAAATAAAAAACCAAACACAGATGAGATTTTCTACTTCAAATAGAGAAATCTGTTTCCAAATCACTTATCTAGCTGTTGAGTCATTGGCTAATCGAAAATAAGTAATAGCTGCATGCAAGAAAAAATAAGGTTATACAAGACTTTCTATTGAATTTAACAGTACGTTTTCACCATGTCTCTGAATAAGTGCGTATATCTTGTGGAGGTATGTATATGATATATATTTCCTTATTCTTAGAAATAGTTTGGATTTTCTGTCTCCATACATTGGATCCAGCTTTCACTGAAGTAAATTCACACTGAAGCAAGTGGAAGTGTTCCACAGATACAACATTAGGATATATATGTAGGACCAGCATGAATAAAGTAATTAATTCTCTCCAGTGAATCTTTACTAATTTTACATAATATTCAGACAAAATAAATACTTGCTATTTCTATGGTACATGCCGTATGGTCTTCAGTATTAAGAACACAAGACATTAGTTAATACGTGTTGGAATAACCAACTACATTTAAGAATTCATTCAACTAATGAGGTAACAATTATTTGTTGCTAATACCACATTCTGTCCTGCCAGAAAATTGGCTTCCTGTCCTTGTCCCTGCTCACTGCAGGGAGGTTGGACTAGATGACCTCTAAAGGTCCCTTCCAACCCAAAGCATTCTATGATTCTATGATTCTATGATTCTATGATTCTATGATTCCTACTCCATTAGCGTTCTAATTATATATTCCAGGTGATATTATAGAATTTGCTTCTATTTAACTTTATTTTATATATTTTCTTAAGCAAATCTGCTCCAGCTGAAAACTCTGGAACACTCGTACTGCTTTTAAAAAATCAGTGGGAACATATCCACCATCCAGAAAGTTTTATTGTTGTGTTTTTAAATTAAATATTACACCTGTGTTTGGTATTTAATTGACAAATTACCTAGTACCCTATCCCCCAGGAGGAACTGAGCATCCCAAATTTCCAGTAAAGCCACAATATAATTGACTGGAATGAAACATCTTTCATTTTCATTGAGCTCAAATACAAAATCCTCTCACTGCACCAAGCCCTTATTGGTCACCCCACTCCCCAAGTTTTGCTGAAATCCAAGTAAGACTTTTTTTTTAAAAAATAATTACTCTTTTTTTTCCCTGTGCATGTGCATGTCTCAGATGTCAGTCAGAATATAGTAATCTTGTTTCACATTGCAAATGTTGTGGTTAAAACACAGTCCTGTTTTGAAAAATCTGACAAATTAAGTGGCATTTCCTGTTTGAAAGAGGGGAGCAACAGAATCTTTCAGGAGCTTGCAATGCTGATGACATTCAAGTGAGGCAACTGCTTTCATGGCACAGCACTCTGAGCCTTGAGTATGGAGTAACTCCAGTCTACAGTCTAGAATGTAAGAAAAAGTATTCCCTGCACTCAAAATACTACAAATGTGTTCATGCAGACATTCAAATCAAATATCACCAGGTTCACGAATGAGCTCAGTTTTCCCACAAGAACCTCATTTGCTGCCATAACAGAAACATCCAGGCAGCCGAAATCTTGTGTGATCAAGCAACTTGCAGTGTTGCTGAAGCTGATGTCTATGGGCACTGTTCAGGTGACACCCTCCTTTGGTTGAATCCTAAATTGAAAACTTTTGCCTTACCTATTTACCAAGAGGTAGGAATGCAACATTAGAGTAGGTCCTTAGATGCACATCTAAATAAAGGTATAAAGTGCACTTCTGCAAAGATGTGACTAGATTCCTTCCCTATCAACCCTTTTTATTCTGTGGCTTTGCTAGATCAGGGGAGCAGACAAGAAGGCAGTAAACCCAGTCTGCTAACTTTAAACAGAACTGCTCCTCTGAATATGACAAGCATTTAAGGACTCAAACATGGTTATCAAAATTTGGACTTCTGCATATAAATATCCACAGAAATCTTTGATGTGTAGATCAAGATAAATTTTCTTACATTGCACTCAATAAATAAGAAACTCATCAGTTAGCTATAGCCACTGCCTGCCAAGAATGCCCTCACAGTGCCAGATGTCCAGCCTCTCTTCTTATTTACAGTCTTTGGCAAATAGAGATCATTACAGGTACATTTAGTCAGATGATGTATTTGAACAAGCTGTAAATAAAACTGAAAATTGATAAATTCCATTTAGTAGCTTTGATGAATGGATTTCAGATGTTTTCTCCTGAGATTTTTATTTTTTAATCATGGAATCTTATAGCCATATTCGGATCATGTCACTGTAAATTCAACCATTCATCTGCAACATCATATGTTAAAAATAAAGCCAAATAAAAATTGAAACAACAATTTTGTAAAGTAAATACACACCCTAAATCTTGTGGAATAACTCCACAAAAACTTTGCAACTGTGTTTATGTTGCTGATGTTGGTAATCATTACTGGATCTCAATCACTGTGGCTATGTAGCCCCCTGCTTGAGGAGGATGCTGAGGTTAGTGCACTTCGCTGTGCTTTTCTGGATAACTTTTGACTTGGCCTGGGCTCTATGAATAGGGTTCACCTGAAGAAATGTAGTGTCCAGCATAAGTAGACCTCAGCATCTGAGATAAAAGTATAATTGTATGAGCTTTAACAAGGCCAAGTGCCAGGTCCTGCACTTGGGTCACAACAGCCCCATGCAACGCTACAAACTTGGGGAAGAGTGGCTGGAAAGCTGCTTGGCAGAAAAGGACCTGAGAGTGCTGGTCGACAGCCAGCTGAACATGAGACAGCAGTGTGCCCAGGTGGCCAAGAAGGCCAACAGCATCCTGGCCTGTATCAGAAATAGTGTGGCCAGCAGGATCAGGGAAGTCATCCTTCCCCTGTACTCGGCACTGGTGAGGCCGCACCTCAAGTACTACGTTCAGTTTTGGGCCCTCAGTACAAGAAGGACATTGAGTTGCTGGAGCATGTCCAGAGAAGGGCAACAAAGCTGGTGAAGGGTCTGGAGAACAAGTCTTATGAGGAGCGGCTGAGGGACCTGGGGTTGTTTAGCCTGGAGAAGAGGAGGCTGAGGGGAGACCTTATCGCCCTCTACAACTACCTGAGAGGAGGTTGTAGTGAGGTGGGTGTTGGTCTCTTCTCCCAAGTAACAAGCGATAGGAGGAGAGGAAATAGCCTCAAGTTGCATCAGGGGAGGTTTAGATTGGATATTAGGAAAAATTTCTTCACTGAAAGAGTGGTGAAGCATTGGAACATGCTGCCCAGAGAGGTGGTGGAGTCACTGTCCCTGGAGGTGTTCAAAAAATGTATCAACGTGGCACTTTGGGACATGGTTTAGTAGGCATGGTGGTGTTGGGTTGATGGTTGGACTCGATGATGTTAGAGGTCTTTTCCAACCTTAATGATTCTATTCTATTCTATACTATTCTATTCTATTCTATAGATTTTCTGTATAGTCATGGAGATAAATAGGTCTTCTAGGGTACAAATGATCTCCATCTAAAGTAGAAATCTAAAACAGACCAGATGAACTGTGTCCAAAAAAGTCTGTTTCTTCCCAATAACAGACCTTACAGAGAATCCAGGGTAACTAACGCAGACACAGGTGTCAGTCAATATCATGAAAGTCCATCTTAAATGAAATTAATCCCCTGTCAAAGGTCTAAACCTGCTTGCATTCAAGCCCAAAGGGACTTCAGAATTGTCCTCCTCCTATAGAAAGACCCAAGTCCATTAAACCTATTGTCCCTGGAACGCCCCTGGCAACAAAGGATTCCACTAACAAACTTGTTCACCTGCACATGCAGCAAGTCTCGAGCAAGGACTGACCTTTCCCATGCATCAAAACCTCCTCATTTCTAGTTTTCATATGAAATAGTTATACCCTGCCCTATACCTGGCATCTCTTATCATCAAATATCCAGTAGCTTGTGCTGGAAAACATCTGGAAATCTGGTAGATCGACACCTGCAGCAGCAGGGAAAATAAATTACTATAAAAATTACTATCAAATCACCTAAACCAGTAAAACTAGGTCAGCAGTAAACATAAGATAAAGCCATCCACCTGTGGAGATAAAAATACATGTACCTTGACAAGCTGGTTTTTAGAATTCTTTTTTGAATGTCTGTTTTTTTCTAAGATAAATCATACAAGTGCCCAGGCAACAAATGTTATGCACAAAATTCTATGCAATATGATAAATGGTGTTTCTGTAAGTAAATGAACACACATCCTTATACAGGAATTAAATAAAATCTAAACCAAGAATGAGAGTGTAATTTTATGAATAAGTGAAAGTACACAAACTAAAGCATATGTAAACTTATCTTGTGTTATATGAATCATTCTTGACATACAACTGTAACGGCAGCCTTCATTAGAAAGGGGAACAGCAAAAACTTCTAAGAAATGAAGTGGGAATGCTTCCTAACGTTCAGTGGTTTGGCATTCTTTTTAAGAAGGTGAAGAAAGCATAAACAGAGCCTGCATGCATTTTATGAGTCAGTTCAGAAATTAAAAGTTTTGCGTATGAAGCTATGTCACTTGGAAAAGAGGATATGATATGTCTGTGGTGGGCATGAAAATACTAGATACATTTCTTGTTGTTAGTTGTGGGCTCTGCTTTATAAATGCTCATCTTTCAAAGGATGAAATTTCAGAGAAACGGGTGATATTTTATACCTGAAGGTTTTTATTTTACGATAGATACATCCTATAGAAAGGAAGTTGTCATTGGAGTTTTAGGGACTCAGGAAATAAGAGTGTGTCTGTGGTGTAACCACGTATGTTTTCTTGGATCATAAACTAATTTACAAATCTCCGATTAATTTACCGATCCTCCAGCTGATGTTGTCTTACCTTTCCTGAAAATCATTCATTGCCAAGGGCTGGGGCGGAGAGGGGAGGGATATATCCATATGCATGTACACACTTATAACGATCTCATTCAAACCTCCAACGGCAGACTGAGCTGCATCTTTATAGTGAAAGTCTTAGAATAAATGGACTGTTATTTGCAACCAGCTTCCTCATCCCAAACTAACCTCCCTCAGGTTGAGGGGTTTTACAGGTACTGGTCTGTCTCATCTCCTCCAACTAGATCATCCTTTTTCATCTCATCAGCACTGCTTTGGCAGCAAACTTTCTAGCCAGATGGGTGCTGTTGTGCATGCTGAAAAGAACTGGAAAAATATTAACGGGTCTTTCAACCTCTCAGATAAATTTGCTACTTTGAGATCCCTTAAGACATGAAGGTGTCATTCCAAAATGGTTTCTTTCATTGACAAACAGTTCTGAATATTTTTTTTCAGTTTTGGAACATTGGAAACATGACTGATTATTCATAGCAATTTATGTCTTTATGAGCATTGAATACACAACAACATAGTTGCTTGAAGTTTGAAGTGATTAGAAGGGAATATTTCCCTCCTAAGTTTCACTCAGTTGTCAACTACTGCACGGAGCTAAAGTGACAGAGGGAAATATTTTGGCTGATACTGAATCTTCCTTGCTCTACTCTGCCACCTGTTCTTCCTGCAGGATAGGAGAATGCAGGGAAAGGGAGGACAAGCTGAAAGAATGAAGTTGCGCAGTGGCTGCATTTTGCTGGGCAGAGCGCACCACTGAAGTGTTGGGGTATTAGGTGTTTTTCTTAGCAAACTCAAACTCAAGAATTCTGCAGTAACATCATACTTCCAGTTTTCACTCAGGGAGGCTTGCAAGCCCTCACAGTTGCACACAAACACACTGAAAACATGATCCTAAAATGCAGAACACGTGAAGGAACAGGAAAACCTGCTTTACCACTTCTAAATCAATGTGCTGGTATGTTGCTTCTGACTTAGGTCTTTGCACTTGGAGACATCACATAGAGTTGGTAAAGAATCCTGCAACATAGTGCAATTTTATGATGACCATAAGCCTTGTGGAAACATTTCTGTTTCAAAAGACTTTCACTAAATAGCGAGCAGCATTCTCCCTGGTTTCCTGCCAGCTCATCTCTCCGCTGTGAGCTCCGATCACTGAGACTTGTGGCCCCAGAGTACCACTTCCCTCTCACTAGGACTGCCTCAGGACTAAGCTGCTCCAAATTAAAGTAGGATTTTTAGGATGCCTTAGCAAAAACTCCAGTAGCTCTGGAGGGCAGAAGAACCTTGGTCACAGAGGGTTTTCACATTCCCCACTGTGCAGAGATGTATGGAGTTTTTGCTGAAGCCAGAATTTCTCCGGCTCCTGGGCTTTGCACTTCATAACACTTCATAGCAGGAATGTGCCCTGAGGGGCTTTCCAACTACCCCTGCGTGCCAGAGACTCCCTGGGAGTCCAAATACCTACCCACAGCCTGCCAGCTGCTGGGAGCAGCCCCCGATTAGCCCAGACCTCAAACTGCATTGCGCTTGCTCAATCTCACCTCCAGCTTCACTTTGCAGGGGGGCAGTTCACGTGTGCCCATGTCAGCCACGCTCAGGCGATCAGTTAGCTTGAAAGTATAATGGGTCATTCACAGAACCAAGACCTGTGTGGGTACAGATATACTCTGCTGCATTGTCGCACTGTTAGCCAGTGTTATTAGGCATAATGCTACTTCCCTGTTCATGTGTTTGCTGTTGAGTCAGGCTCTGGTCTGGGGTATTTTTTGTTGTTTTTCTCCAGTTCCGGAAATGTAGAAGGAAGAGATGGTCCAGATCCTACAGTTAACAGACACAAGTGTAATCTTATTTAATCCAACAACAGGATTGGCCATGTGAGGAAGTGCTCCTCACCTGAGGAAAACCACAGGGTATCCAGTCCTCAGTGCTACCATGTCCTTCTTTAAAAACAGAGCATACTGTTACAAATGCAGCTGTAACTTCTTCTCGGTGCAGGATTGTGTTGCTCTCTTTCAAACAAGACAGATATATTCCTTTGTTCCTCCCTCCAACGGAGAAGAAATCAGTTGAGGCTGTGACTCAAAGTCAAACTGTTGGCCCCATTGAAGACCACAGCCTCTCCTTTGAAGGCTATGTTAGATGTGACTTAATAACATGATTTTTAGGCACATAATTACTAGTTGGTTTCTCAAGACAACCTGATGCTGGTAACACATGCTGTCAGACCCTTGAGGCTTGATTATTCTAATTCACCCATTGCCATTTACAGAAAGTTGTGAGCAGGAGCCCTAGTGTTCCTCGTGGCACTGAAAAACCCTCATAGCCTTCCCTGAAGCCGCTAGCTTTCAGGGTGTCATCCTGAAAAAAAGTAGACTCCACTTTTTCTTTTTTTTCTAAAAAGCTAAATGGAAGTATGGTTATAGTGATATTGGTTATAGTGAGATCTTCCCTACCCAATGAGTTTCTGTTCTCAGCTACAGCTTAGTTTTAAGTGTGACACTGTCCCACCTAGAGTCCTTTCTCAGAGGTGTGTTATCTCACCGAAACCAGCTCTCTCCACTTGTTTTATTTATGTGTTGCTTTTGTCTTACTTACCTATTCATACATTTCTTGAATGGACATTTATTAATAAACTTTACTGACATTTAAAGAGAAAACACAATTGTGTAACCATGCTTACAATATGTTTAGCAGATTTATAAAGTTATTCAGTTTTCCTAGGAACATACAAGAGCATAGAAGACATCCAAACGTAATTTTTCATTCAATATCTCTCTCTCTGTGACATAAAGATACTTATTACCATATTACCAGGCAATCTTTTTTCTTTTTTTTAATCTGATGTCTCTGTAGTAACAACCAGTGTTGTCATTAAGGGGATTCTGGGAAGGAAATATTCATCACTGAAAAAAGCACAAAATCCCATGTACTTTACAGAAAGAAAGGTCATTGATTGGAGACTGACTTCTTCAGAAATTTCTGAACTTGTGCGTAGCTTGTAAAAATTCCCCACCCACATTATTTTTTTTGAAGCACACTCTCAGAGAGCTGCTCCTTCCATTTCTTGCCATAAAACCGTCAGCTGAGTGTTTCATGTTGTGATACAGCCCTCTATGTTACAGGAAATTGACCTAGGTAGTTTTCCTGTGAGTATAAAAGAAGCAGATAAAATCCATTAACCCTTTCAATACATGGTATATTTACACACATGTAACCTTGCAGGTCTTAGAACAAAGAAAAACAGTCTCAATGGGAAACAACAATGGTTGCGGGGAGGGGTTTTTTTCTTTAAGAACCTTTTTTCTATTCATTGGGTATTTTTTTTTATTTATCCACAAAAGATATTTGTGGGTGTTTTCATGAGTGGCCCTTCTTTCAACTTTGCTGTTTCTAACAGCTGCAAAATATTTTTCTTCATACTAAACATTAGCATACTTTCTCGCCTAGAAAATAAACATCTGTTTTTCTTCTTGATTTGACAGCCCGGTATGCTGGTGAAACAGAGTTGTGTCATGAGCTCATATCCAGCTCTAAATTTTCAACGCGTGGTAGATATTTCTGATTTAGTTCTTGCTGAAACTTCTTGCTGGATTGGTAGAGTGATGTGCAGACTGCGGGAGATTAGGATCTTTGAATAAGGCTATATAAATTCATAATCCTTATCTAAATTTCCCTAGACATCCAGACAAAGAGAAAGTCTGGAATTGTAATAAGGATATCTTGCACTGTGGAATTCTTAATAATCTTAATGTCCTGCAGATGATGGTTTATCAAAGCACCCACTCACTTAAAAGCATCCTAATATTTTACATGAATAAAATTTACTTTTCAGTCCAGACTGGAGAAGACAGCACAGAGGCCCTCAGCATAAACCATCATAAGAGGTGAGCAGGGATCTTAAACTCAAGATCCAAAACCCAAAATGTATACAATTAACTCCATTTATCAGAAATGTTTTTCTACTAGCTATGATTTTGCATTCTTATCCAAGAAAATCTTTATCTGTGCTGATATTCTACAGTGAGCTGAACTCTGCTCTCAGAACCACTGAATAATATCAGGTTGGAAGGAACTTCATGCTACAAGACCACCTTAGCTCACTGCATCTGACTATACTGCAAAGTGACTAAACAAAGTCATTGAATAGGTACACAAATGCAGCTCAGAAAGGAACAGCGTGAGAACCATCTTCAAAAGCAAAATAGGTCATATTTCAGGGAAAGGATTTTTGACCTTCAAGTGGCACTCACAAATAGCTGCAGATAGCCCCTAATTCATATAAAATATTGCCAAGTCTTCTCTTGTGAGGAAACATGAGGCTTGCCTAGCCTTTCTTTTGCTTTGTACTCAGTCTTACATTCTCATAAATTCTGAACTGCAACTTCTCGCTGTTCTACTTCCCACTCTCTTGCTGAGGATATGCCCCCATGCACCTCTGGTATATCGTAATTTTTCAGTAAGTTCAAGCAGTTAATGGTTATTGTTGAAGTCAGCTGTCCCTTAGTCCAATTTCACATCTAAAACTATTTATCTTGGGAAAGGCAGGAATAAGAGAATACACATTTTTCTTTCACAGCACCAACCTGGCTTATGCCGAAAAAATGTTTACCACCCTCAGAAAGACAATAACATTTCTGAAATAATAAATTCCACAGACTGCCAGTTTTCTTCAGCCTAAGTGATCAGTAATCTATAAAAATGTTCTTCTGATTCCCAAAAATGTATTCTGATTTTTCAGGAGGAAATAAGAACTGAAGGATTTGATATCTGGTCTGTGCTTGGGGGCACTTATGTGTGTATGATCCACACATTTTTCTGTGTGGCTTATATAAAAATCACACAAATACTGCCATGACTATTCAAGATGCTTATAATAAAGAATACAGTAGTTCTCAAATGCCATGTAAGGAAGGCATATAGCATATAACCTGCAGGTAGAAGGAGGTTCCGCAACACTGAAGGCAGTCAGAGTTTTCTGCACGGCTCTGATTTCTTTTCCCCTTCTCTGTGAAAGTGCAAGTGCAACAGTTGGGTTAGGATGGGAGGAAAATTTCTCTTTTAGTTTTAAGTCTAAGCTTATCTATGGCTCCCAATTAAGACACCTGCGGGATGTTTCAGCTTAGTGAGGGACCTAAGCAATTTATGAATCATTTCTCCAAGCAGGAGCCATGTTAGTCCCTTCAGCGTATGCCTGTCAAGACTGAGGGGAAAAAAAGTAGAAACATAAGACTTTCCTGCATAAAGTTACATATGTCTTTCTGTAGTCCCAGCTTAAACATAGACTAAACGCACTTCTACGGTGATTAACTTCCTCAGTCATATTTTCAATGGCTACCCCTTGCTAATGTAATTGTGGACTATATTACATAGCTGAACAGGAAAGCTCCACAAAGTTCTTAGGAAGCCATAAGGAGATACATGCAAATTCAATTTTTCTGAACTCTGTTTCTCTTCTTCTGAAATCTGATCCCCTCCCCCCACTCCCTTTTCCTTGTGCCAAACCCCATAGAGATTTCTCTTCTACCTGTTGTATATTGTCCCTTAACTGGTACCTCCTGAGAAAGAGAGGCTGAAGAGGTTTATGGGTGCTGCGCTGGCAGGGATTATCACCAGCGGCCAGCCACACCCCCACGTTCCTTGCCAGCTCTCCCTCAGGGCAGAGACCCAGGGGGCTGCCCCTGGACCCTGCCCCTGGCGAGATCCTGAGGGGACCACAAGAGCCACAGTATAAAGCACCTGTGCGTGTCCAGGGCTGTTCTCCATCAAGTAGTGGCTCTGAGTACCAGGCGTGCTGCCTGGCACCACTTGTCATGTGAGGAACTAGTCTGCCTGAAGAAACACAAGATTCCTATAGGAGATTTCCGCAAGCCAGAAGAGTGGACAGAACCCATCTGAGCAAAAGGGTAGCAGAAATCCAAACAGCTGCTGTTCATACACAGAAATCACATATAAACGTAATCAGCAAAAAATGTTGCATTCCCTTGTGATGTTAGCGAGATTTGAGAATTACAGAAGCGCACTGGATGGAAGAGTATGGGCATCAGACTACCTTGTCCTCTGGCCCTGTGGTTTGCAGCAATATTTATATTCCCTCTGCTTTTCCATATTTGAAAAGATGACAGCAGTTTTTACCACCAACAAGGTAATGGGAAGGGACTTCCAGTATGTCAAAATTATTTCCAATTCATGTTTTATTGCCTTCCTTCCTAGAATCAAAGTGGACAAAGCATGGATGCTAAACATAATAACAAAGAAAGGAAAATCTTACAGACTGCTAGAAATTAAAATTACTGAAAGTCTGGGAATAAAAAGTATCAGTTCTCCCCCAAGAATAAAAGGCTTTAATGAAGAAAATATCCAGAAACTATGAGAGCTGCAACTGTAAGTTGAGAACACTGTTAGAAGAAATGCCATTAGGATACAAATCCAAAGGTTATTCTTTGATGTCTGGATACAACTCAAAGCACTTAGAAATTACACACGGTAATGTGGCATTATTAAACATACTTTTAATTATACCTGAGTTCTATTCAGTCACACTTAGACTTATCCAGGGTGCATTAAAATGTGTATTTTATAAACATAGCTCATTCTGCCATGTAAAGATAATCTCAAAGGCAGTTCACAATAACATCCATTCCCTTTTCATATCAGAGTCCTGCTTACTAGTTGCGGTTTTCATTGCTTTCCAGGACCAAGTCTTTTCCTTTCCTTAAAGAATTAGAAAGAACCTGTTTTCCCTAGGATGTAGCTTTTAAAGCAGCTTTCTCCATCACTGCTGACTCCTTCCAGGGCCTTGAGCACAGGGGCTGTGGAGTTCATGTCCAAAGCCTGATCTCCAGCTTTTTCACTGGAATGGCCTCCAAGCTGCACTCGACCATCTGTGCAGCCTATTGCTCTGGCATGTCCTCCTGGATTTCTCACTTTCAGTTTTGACACAAATGAAGGAAACCACAAGCAGCTCATCTGCTTTTCCTGAGCCTCCCCATCTCCTGGGGTACTGGCTCTAGCCCTAGTTCCTCAGATAACGCCACGAGTTCCCCTGGAAAGTAGGACGCCCAGAACATCTTTCTTGCATCGTGGCTTTAGAAAGCAGCATCTCCATTGCATGGACAAGAGAGACTGTAAAGAAAGGGAAGGCACTGTTCATCAGTGTTTAAAGCTGCATCTAGGACTTACGACCTTTGAATCAGAAAAGGAAGATAGATCTGAGCAATCGTATTCTGGCTCTTCTATGGCTCACCAGTAGGCTTTCAGTATCACAGAAGAAGTGATAGGCACTTAAAAAGTAACTTAGGCAGGATTTTGGTGCCCACAAGAAAAAACTGTTTTCCTGTAAAAGCAACTCAGTTGTCATTAAGACCCAGGACTGCACAAGTTGAAGTGCCAGAGGCTGTTGCAAAGGTGTAGAGGAGAACAGGGAGAGATGGTTTGAAAAAGCTTCAAACATACATCTCAAATTATGTTTTAGACACTTCACTAGGCAGCGTGACAAGAACTGATAAACCGTATAGAATAATTTTTGGCTAATTGAGATGTTACCTTTTAAAGAACTTTTGTTCAAAAATATCTTGTCTAATCAATGTCACAATTTCCATAAAAGTATTAAAAGTGTACTCAAAATACGAATTTACAGTCAGCTTTTATTGCAAAGCCTAATTTTAGCAATTTTGGAATTTTCAACTCAAAAAACATTAGAAGAATAAAACAATTTATTTCAAAAAGGAGAAGGTGAGTCTGGAAAGTCTGAAGAAAATTGCAGTTAATTAAAAGAGAAGTTTGCTGCCTCTAGATTGTTATTACCTTTTCCAGTGACCCATACTTTAAACCCCTGCGGTTACTCACAAATAAGCTCTATTTAAAGATGGTACTTCTGTCATTAAACAGTTTTAATTAAATCTGGCATTTCCACCTTTTTCATTGTTTATTTTCTAATAGAGCTCAAATTGTGATCTGCTTCTGTCTCTGACAGATGTCATTAGGAGTCTTAACCACTGTCTCAAGTGAAATTAGTATTGAGTGTTATGGGTCTGACCAGTGCCATACTAAGCTCAAACTCTCCTTGATTTCCATAAGTTTTGGACTGCAGTCTATTGTCTGTAGGAATGTATTGCCCTCTGTTGGTCAGGCATATCTCACAGAGCATCACAGAAGACAGGAAACCTAACCATCTTTACCACGTCAGTTAGGAAATTTGTGTTTCTATGTATGCTGGAAAACTAGAAAGACTCCAGGAATTTAAAAATATATGGCATACTTTTAGAGACTGCTTTTTTTTAAATGACCGTAAAGGTCCTTTTTGGCATTCTTGCAAGGCATTACTGCTTTGCATCTCTCGGTGTAGCCACTGAAATCATACTCACACACTTGAAAATACAAAGGGCATTTAGGCTTCTCCCAGAAAATTATGCTATGGTTCTGTGCCGTACTCGAGTGCAGAACCACAGTAATAATTGCTGTAAGATGCAAGAAAGAGTTTAGGGAGTGAAACTCAGAGGAGCAGGAATAGAGCACAGGACAGCCTCAGCAGCGCCCTGGACCATGGCAATGCCACCAGACCACCTCACGGCACCCATCGGTCTGGGCATTTGAAGCTGATTGCCTGCCTGCCTTCAAACACGAAGGCACACACACAACCCTAATCACGCTCTCCCTAATTAGGCATCAATGCCTAATTGGCAGCTTTCCTGCTCAATTACCCATGTATATTGTTCTTAGCAACATTAGGATTTTATTTGCTCTTTAACCCAAAATCATATATTGATCAATGTATTAACCAGTGTTTTCATGCATTTAACATATTCTCTTACAAACCAGGTCATTTTGTGAGTGGCAAAATGAACAAAATCTAGTTGCTATGGATTTGTAATTGAGTTCCAATGTGGACTCTGTAATAATTAATGAGTTGAACTCCAATTACCATCCTTTCCACAAGTGGGAATTTTAATAAGGTTTTTCCTAATCTGCTCACTTGTTTTCAGAAAAAATCATAGGAGCTTCATATCCTTGAGATATTCCTCCATTATTGGGGTTTAAATTAACCCATGATTTCAAGTCATTAGAGAGGAGACCAACAGATATGCACACAGACATATACACGCCAAGTGTGATTCCATAAGTATCATCTCCTTAGGAATACAGGTTTCCAATTTATACTGAAATCAAGTAAAAATGCAAGTTAAAAAAAGTATTTGAGGTAAAAATTAAGATTTTTGTGTTGTAGTATAATCAGGCTGGAGACAATCCCAGGGTCTAATCTCACCGAAATGGAGCCTTCTTCTTCCCCATAAAAGCTGGCCGCAAGTTTTGGCCTTACTTCAAGTACCAAGTAAGAGAATCACAGAATCACAGAATCATTAAGGCTGGAAAAGACCTCTAAGATCATCTAGTCCAATCATCAACCCAACACCACCGTGCTACTAAACCATGTCCCAAAGTGCCACGTCTACACGTTTTTTGAACACCTCCAGGGATGGTGACTCCACCACCTCTCTGGGCAGCCTGTTCCAATACTTGACCACTCTTTCAGTAAAGAAATTTTTCCTAATATCCAACCTAAACACATTGAGGGGAGAGGACCAAGTAGCTCAGTGTGTTTTCTTTTTCCTGGGTAAGAGCCCAAGAGAAATCCAGTCTCCTTCTGACCCACAGGTATAGGAAGAAAACAGAAAGATGACTGCCATAACCTCCCCACCCATCCAGATGCACAAGCATTAGAGCGCAGCCAGGCTTAACACCCTCCTCTCCTCCAGCAGCGTGGGTGGTGGCAATGTCGCCAGAGCTGGGGACCCTGGAGATAAAATTAATTGTTTGTGTTTCTCAGAGCTGCTTTGCCTGGGTTGTGTCAGCAAAACATCACTGCTCTGGCCACAGCTTCAAACTTTTCTCTATAACCACGGGAGCCAAAATCCATCATATTGTTAATGAGGCGTGAGGGTCTGATGTAATCATGTAAGTGGAGATCTGCAGACAAGCACCCAAAACTTATATGGGCTCAATGGGGAAAATGAAGACATCTCTAATTACACACCTAAAACAAAGAGAAGAACAGTGTGTGTAAGGTGGAATTTGACAGCACTTTTTTATTTCCTTATATTTCAGTGGTTGGCACACAGACCTATTTTCTTTCAGCCATCTTAATGAGTTCTGAAATGAAATTTTTTTTTAAAACATCACTGAACTTCCAAAGCATGAGACAAAAGAAATTCTGTTATTCATAGTGAAAATGTAGTATTTTGAGAGCATACAACACCCAGTGTCTGAGGAAAATCAGGAGGTAGCAGCCGCACCTTTCTTTGTTGGAAATCCACATAAATTGGATTTTTCTAGGAATACTTTCAGGACCTAAGAACTGTATGAATTTATACCTCCTGTATATTTAGACTAACCTATCTTTTCAGTCATCTGCAGTCATCTTTCAAGAATGTTAAAAATGCCATATAATTTTAATAACAGACTTCCACGATCCACTGCTTTACAGTTTTCCATGTACACCCTAATTTGTCTAGAACTTGTCCCTGGTTTTAGAGGTTTGCAACTGTTCCAGCTACAGCTGTCAGGTGTCTCTGCACATTTCTTGAGGACAGGGAGAATTTTGCATCTCTGATTATTAATTTTTTTTCTGCCTGGATCTGCCAGGGCTAATTGTAATACAAAAAGTCCGTGCAGGACAGCTCTGGATGAAAAAAGTAATACAGTTAATAAAGTTCACCACAGTGAACTCCCTCTGTAGTTAGATCTCTGAAGATAGTGGCATGAACTCTCTCTTGCACGACATACCCCTAACTTGTTTAAGTGTACTGTCACTACTAAACAATCATTTGCATTTATTATTATTATTACTCAGTTCAAAGGCTGATGCCAAGCTGTCTGAGACAAGGAAAGTACGTGGTGTATTTTAAAAAAATCCTCAGTTTGATTGGAGTTTTCTGTTTTCCTTCGGTTTTCTCNTTTTCTTTGGTTTTTTTTTTTTTTTTTTTTTTTTTTTTTTTTTTTTTTTTTTTTGAAGCTCTGTTCTAAGAAAAGGAAAGCAGGGGATTTACTAAAGGCAAGGCAAGTCGGTTAGTTATGAGTCACCTTCATGACTTATAAAGGGTCTCAAGTTGTTTGGAGCGGGCTTTCTTCACCTAACGTGTGCTGCAGGGATATCAGGCGACCAGCCAGACCAACAGACCTCTGTGGCAACTGTTCCTGCCTCAGCTGTTTTTTTTTCCATTTTTCGTTTGCCTTATTTCTCTCTCTCTCTCCCTCTCCCTCTCTCTCTTTAGAAGAAAAAAAAACACAACCCAAGCTCAGTGATCATGGTTAACCTGTGAGATGGAACAAAGGAAGTCTGTGGCCTTCTTGCTGCATTGGTTTTGCTTGCATCTCTGTGTAAAGAAACTGCCTCATAGCAGGTAGGTTTTTCAGTTTGGTTCTTTGGCTTTTTTGTTTATTTTTTGCGTGTGCTCTGGTTTTTTTAAATGAGAAGCTCATATGTTACAGGACATGGGAGCAGGCCAAGGGAAGGGGCCCTAGGGCAGAGTTTAGAAGCCTCAAGAGTCAGAGAGGCTAAACTTCAAACATTTGTACGCATGCAGAAATACTCAGGCAGGCATCCTTATGGAAATATGCCTTCAGCCATCCAGAATCACGGACGGACAGCCAGTCTTGAGTGAATAGAAACCCAGTCCCCTTTGCTGTCTTTGCAGTCACTTTTGTAGGTGGCTACACCTCATGTAACTGGTGGGACAGCACACACGAGAAACGTGTCTGCAGACAACTAAGCGGACATGGGGGATGCATGCTGCTTTTTAGCTCCTGCACCCCTCCTCTTTTTGTTTTGAGATGAATAGTTTAGAAGACCATGCAATATGGCATATAATTTCTACGGTGTTTCAGTTATGTATTTGGAAGAGATTTATAACTAATCTGCAGTTATTCTCTTGCCTACAGCTTGCCAGAAACATTTTGAGGTGGGGAAAAGTAACTGTACAGACTAGTTTGACTTATTTAATTTTGGCCATACAAGTAGTTTTGGACATGGGACAAATTCTGGTCCTCATTTCATAAATAAGCAACAGAGAAATGCCTTCTTTAAAGTATACCCATTAGACTTGCATCATTTAGTTATGGTTTGTTTTAATTATTTTTAAAATTAAGATATTTTAAATGCCCGTATGAGAACTTTATATAACTTTCTTGAAATGCATATCCATACTGACAAAACAGGAGCTCCATGCTCAGCATTAATACCTGTCTGGTGAAAACTCTAAGGTTTCATTTGGTCATAAAAATTTGCTCTGAAGTCAAATTTGGCAGCCAATATCTAAGATTAAAATTTCTTTTATTAGCTTTTTAATATAACTATTTTTAATTTACAAAGGAACAAGCAAAATAGCTGAAATATAGTATATTAAAAAAAAAACAGCTACTTGATCCACAAAGTGAAATAGAGGTACTGGGACATCTTATTTTAGAGGGAAGTTTTCAGCAGAGAAAAGCCTCTTCTATCCACATACACATCTTTGGAGCTCTTCCAGTATCTTAAGTAAGAGACTTGAATTCAATATTTTTCTAAGTGTTTTAAAACAAATAGCTTTACTTTCTGAGAAATTAGAGGAGAATAGAGGACTTAAAGTCCTCCTGAAAATGTAAATAGGGTACCTGAAAATGGATGTCTGGTGTACTGTTTATGTATAATGGCCTTTTGTAGGTGATTAAAAGAATTATAGAATGTGCTAATTATATGAACCCTAATTCTTTTTCAGTCAAAATTAGATTTCTGCTATTTAAGGGTAAAAACATCTCTGAAACTGGTACATTTCATTTTGGTCTTTTTTTTTTACAAAAGGGATTTTTTCATGACTGCAGAGGAAGACAGATTCAAAAGCCACTCTCGTATACTAGACCAAATTTTAGTTTTGACAAATAAAAGGAAATAGGCATCTCCAGAGGGCAATTTGCCACATTCTAAGAAAGATATAAAATAGGTGAAACGTGTTACCCTTTGGCCACTGCCCACTTCTCTCTCTCTCTGGTGAATGTTAAGGGAGGATACACAGGCAGACAGTGTAGACTGAAGACCTAATTTTTCTATACCTGCAGTTGGGTGATGCAAGTTCCACCTCATGTCCCCTACAAAGCTATTCACACAATCTGCTTGCTGGCACATCTCTTTCAAGACCCTGAAGCACCTTCAAGTTTTTTCTCCCAAAATCAGGCCTCTAGTTTATTTTCAACAGTTAATCTGACATTGTGCTTTTGAGCTATGTCTCGTTTATATGCAGGTAAATGGAGATAAAAGACTGAGGCTCACTAGGTCTGTTTCAAAGCCTATTGCGGTCAGTGTGAGTCTCTATCCTTCAACTTTAAAGCATCAGGCTTGGGGTCTATCATGGTCTGGTTCCTCCAACATGATTGTGAGTGTACATACTCATGTGCACGAGCACTGCAGATTTCTGGCCTTGGTGAATTGCCTTTTCTCCCTCGCACCCTCCCGCTGAAAAGGGGCTTTGTAACAGGTGATTGCACAACCCTAAGCACCTTCAGATGAGGCTCCCCAAAAGGCAAAGTTCTAAATTTTTTTTGCTGTTTGGAGAACGCCTTTTATCTCTTCTAAATTGCCTACCAAATTTTGCAGAGTTGGAATTACTTTCCTAGCCTGCATGTGGTTTTCATAAAAAAATCATATTGCGAAGTACTATCAAAATTGGCATGTCTTCTTGCTACCTATCCAAAGACAGAAGGTTGAGTTTTACTCCAGATTCATGACAAAGGATCCCCTCTAGTTGACCAATAGGTAAATAAGAATTTGGTCATTTGGATTGGAGAGGCAAAACTGGCTAATAATCACATAAGTAGACTAACAAGCTGGATGCTTCTAGTCCATCAGTGGACCAGCGTAGGTCCACTCAGACCCTTGAGGTACCATACAATGATGTACAAATGTACAGGTGGGGAAATGAGCTCTTATCGCATTTAAACTAAGTAGTTTGCACCATACTTGTGGTACTCCTTCTGAAGGGAATCTGAATATATACTATGATATGGATGAACTGATTAACCTGATCAAAGAAAATCTTAGGTTAGAGAACAATGAGCTACTTACACTTGAGCAGACTTTTTAAGTGCCTCAATAATTCATAGATTTTTTTTAAATATATGAAATACAAAAATAGCTATGAATATGATGTCCATTCTCACACGTTTTGGAAGACAGATTGCAAAGTAAAATTACTGTAGGCTGTGAAATTACTGGTCATTTATTTTTCAGTATTGCCATAGATCTCAGTAAGGTCTCAATCAGTTGCATTAATTTTGCAACAGAAATGAAGATAAACACTGTCACATACTGAGGAAATTACAAAGAGAAGAAATGAAATATATGTGCATGTGTGTATACAAAAGCAGAGAAAATCTTGTCAATGTTTAATATTTTTACTTTGTTTTTATTGCTTATAGTTCAAACTAAGTCATCCAGCCTCTCAGTCTATCTCAGCTGCCTCACAGGCTATTCAGAAAGCACTAGTAGATTTCTTGAAGCTGTCATAGCAGAAGTTGACCTTTAGGAGGTATTTGAAATAGGAGAAAGGAACTGTGGAGGAAAAATGCTTGTCTGAAGGAGGGTGGTCTGTAAAAAAGTATGAGGAGAAGCAGAATAGAATAGAACAGAACAGAACAGAACAGAATAGAATAGAATAGAGAAGAAAAGACATTTCAGTGGGAAGGGACCTACAACGATCATCTAGTCCAACTGCCTGACCAATTCAGGGCTGACCAAAAGTTAAAGCATGTTATTCAGAGCATTGTCCAAATGCCTCTTAAACAGACAGGTTTGGGGCACCGACCACCTCTCTAGGAAGCCTTTTCCAAGTAGATGAAGTACAGTAAGGAACATGGCTGGTGGAACAGATGGCTTCTGTATAGTATTGACAGAAAAGGTGGTGGTAAGAACTGAATGCAAATGGAGAATAACTGAAGCTGAGATGACACTGGAGGAAAAATTACGTGTTGCGGTTTATATGTCTTAAGTCAAATGTTGCTACTAAGAAATCCAGAGGGACATCTCAGAGGAATAGGCAAAGTCAATGATTAAATGAAGTCTAAAAATACAGAGACAGGTCTGTGGCCACAGCCTCTCTCTTGGAGGAGAACCAAGAAAGAACAGTCACAAAAAGGCAAGTTGGGACAACATTTTCATGTATGTCTGACTGTCAAACAGGGATAAAATAATCAAAGGGTAGAGCATCTAGCCTAAGGGATCAATTCTGATATGGACAGCTTCTGTGAAGGCAATAACAATGAAAGCAGATATGAAGTTTGAAAATGAAATTAAAACACACACCTATCTGAGGTCACTACAGCAGATGAAGGAATAGAAAAGCAGATGAGTAGATGGGACCTGGTGACCAGAGATCAGCAGATAAGATAGGAAGAATAAATGTATTACGGTGATGTTAGAGACTGAAGCAAGAGAGTGCTGGAAAGAGGAAGAGGGATATCACACCAGCTCTTACGAGCTTTTTCTTTTTNTTTTTTTTTGCCTTTAGCACACAGAAGCAAAACAGTTTGCAGCGTTGGAGATGCTATATAGCTTTTAAACCCAAAATTAAAATGCTAGCGTTCTAGCCTAGGCAAAAACATTCCATTGCATAAATCCAAGATCATGGGAGTAGAAAAGCACCAAAGACAAAGGTTTGTCTGTGGTTATGGCTACCTGCTTACCCACTTTTGCCTAGAAGGGCTGACTCTGGAGTAAAGGTGCAGAGAGCAAATGCTGCCTGAAGACTCTCACTTCCCTCACTGCTCGACAGTAATGTTGGAAGTANGTTGCAAGGGAAATAATAGAGGATTTTATTTTATTATATTTAAGCATGAGTGGATGCTCATTATTTCCATTGATGGCAAGGCCACATTTTTAGAGCTCTGTGAGAAGAGAGGCAGCAATATATGTATTTGTTCATGTAATGGAAATCTGACAGCTGTACAAAAGGCTGTTACAAAGGTTCAGCAAGAGGAAACACGTGTCATTTCTCACCACTTCCTGATTAAGCATGATTCTTTTTTTTTGCCTTTAGCACACAGAAGCAAAACAGTTTGCAGCGTTGGAGATGCTATATAGCTTTTAAACCCAAAATTAAAATGCTAGCGTTCTAGCCTAGGCAAAAACATTCCATTGCATAAATCCAAGATCATGGGAGTAGAAAAGCACCAAAGACAAAGGTTTGTCTGTGGTTATGGCTACCTGCTTACCCACTTTTGCCTAGAAGGGCTGACTCTGGAGTAAAGGTGCAGAGAGCAAATGCTGCCTGAAGACTCTCACTTCCCTCACTGCTCGACAGTAATGTTGGAAGTAGGCATGTGCAAGCACAGCACTCATTCAGCTTCTTTAGAGAAATAATTATTAGATCTATTGAAGTGATTGATTTCAAAAACATCCCTTCTCCAAGACTGAATGCAGGAGAAGGCAGACTGAAGAGGAAAGTGCCGTCAACCACAAATGGCTGCTGCAAACCACAGATAAAATATTCTCTTTTTTAGCAAAACCTGTAGGAGTCTCTAGCAAACCCTAAAAAGATATGAAAGAATTAGGCTTTGGGAAGCAAAGAAGAGCTGGTGTAAAGAATAGCATCCTGGAATACCTTTAAGATAGTGGAAATTTACAAACATGTTCAAACATTCTTCGTGCAACAGACTCTGAAGTGACAGAAGCTTCTTGTAGCAAAGCTCTTGTCCTACTGCCTAGTGTGATCCTGATCCAAAGCTTAATGAAGCCAAATTTAGTGTTCCCACTAGAGGAACAGATGTTTTGCATCAAGCCTTTCATAAAGATCTATGCCCACTGGGTGACAGCAAGTGAATAAGGAGTCAGAGACTTAGAGACATTAAAAGCACAATAATTGAATCAGAGAATAATTTAGGTTGGAAGGGATCTCTGAAGGTCATCAAATCTAAACCCCTGCTCAAAGCAGGTTCAATCCACAATAAGTTCAGATAAGACAATAGCCTTTTATTGGCAGTATTAATTTGTTTGCTTTCTTCCTAAAAAAAAGAAAATTAATACCTTAACTTGCATCTCTCATCCTCCTCCCCTGCACCCCTCACCCTCCACGCACATACAACATATGCACACACAACATTTAGGAGTACTGATGTATAGATTTAGAAACTGTTCACTTCATTGCCCACAAATGCAAATGTTACACCACAGGTCTCAGTGTCTGACTTCAGTAGGAGTTTGGCCTG
>VYZW01002504.1:3246-21818 GCA_013401315.1 Balaeniceps rex | reverse complement strand
TTCCAAGATGAATATAAAATTTAGGTTGGAAGGGATCTCTGAAGGTCATCAAATCTAAACCCCTGCTCAAAGCAGGTTCAATCCACAATAAGTTCAGATAAGACAATAGCCTTTTATTGGCAGTATTAATTTGTTTGCTTTCTTCCTAAAAAAAAGAAAATTAATACCTTAACTTGCATCTCTCATCCTCCTCCCCTGCACCCCTCACCCTCCACGCACATACAACATATGCACACACAACATTTAGGAGTACTGATGTATAGATTTAGAAACTGTTCACTTCATTGCCCACAAATGCAAATGTTACACCACAGGTCTCAGTGTCTGACTTCAGTAGGAGTTTGGCCTGAACACTCATCAGAGTTCTGAATCATCATTTTAAATTTGAGGTTTGGAAATTTCTAAACCACTTTTTTCTGCCTACCAAAATTTTATATTCATCTTGGAATTTTTGTTTGCCACTTACATATCACAACCATATACTTGGCTGGTTTCATTTAGAGTGGCACAAAGTGAAAGGTAATTTCCCTAAAATCTCTAAATTAGATCACAGTCTTACTATGACATTTTAACTTCCTCTTAAAACATGTGCTAGTAAGAGTAGGGAAGTTATAAAAGTACATAAGTTTCTTTAAATTTACATACAAAAAAGATCTCGAAAATTGCATCTTATATATAATGTCTCATTTCCCATTCTGTCTTTCTTATTACTTTTTGCTTAAACAAGAGTAATTTTTTTTTAAAAAAGTGGTTACTGGGAGACCAAACAGAAAGCAAACAAGATTCAACCATTTCTGAACTCTGCCCAGGAGATGATACTTTATTTTAGAAGGATGGAGAAAGGAAAATATATTTCAATCAAGACATACCTAGCAGAGAACTAACTGGGCATTATTTAGGCCTTTTAAAATCTGCTTGGAATGACTGTCTCAACTATTCCATCCTTATTGCTGATGTAAGTAACTGAAAATTGTAAAAAAATTTCAGATAATTGGATATATAATGAGGATTCTCTAACCTTTCTTCTACTGAGTGCATTTCTACTTCTTTATGTGATTTCTTTGCAGATTTTTGAAATATTTTATAGAATTACTGATTTCTAAATTACTGATGTTTTCCTTGTTAGTTTTCAGGAGAGAGCTCATAATAGGCTGAAAGAAGTAAAAAAAATGTTCAACTTTGGTCAAAAAAATTCAGCATTTATTAATTTTATGGTCAAAGCATCAGTGACTGGTTAATATTAAGAAGTGATAAGCAAACAATGTACTGTTCACCACAGACAAATATAGTCATTAATCTCATTCTAGCCTAGTGGAACGAGCGTGTAGGAGCCCTGTGTATGGACCCTAGACCAGGAACTAAATCTGCCCAGCAGGTTTTCTCTCCACCCAGCGCTCACTTATTCCCAAATCCAAAGGAATATTTGTTGCTTAATCACAAACACTGCATGCTGATGAAACTATGATTATTTCTTAGCTCTGTTTCTTACATCATATTAAACAGTCAGCTCTCCTGATAGGCATTTTGTCTATTTAAGTAAAAATAACCCAAGCAATTTTTGGGTTTTTTTATCTTGGATTCTTAACATTTTGAGGAACTTGGCTGATATTAGAAGTCTTCATTAACTGATATCTAAAGGGATACAAAATTAGGCAAGACCGTGTTACTATCTGTATTCCTTCTGCTCAGTGCAAGTAAAGCAGCACAAAAAATGCAATAACAGAATGATGGAAGTCCTTCAGAGAAGAAGAATACTGAAGGTACTCTAGTTCTCTTATAAAAGTAACTAAAAAAATTGCAGGTTTGACTGGTTTTAAATGTACTGCAGATGGTTCCTTTGTATTTAACTAACTACAATCCTTTTTTTCTCTGATGTCTGTCCTTTCTCTGACACAATTTTTTTAATATGCATTTCTGTCTTTTTTTTTTTTAGGTATATCAAGGGGAAAAAAACTGTGGTTTCAGTTCTTTATGTCTCATACTCCAGTCTCTGGAGTACTTCTGTAGGCTGTATGTTGTTAATGCTAATCGTGATAGGGGTTTTTACCTCTGACTGACTCCTACATGTTAGCATTAACACTGTATCATGCCTCTTACCAGAATTCACATGGAACAAACTGCTACTGTGGGAGGAGAACAGAAATCGTGAATCAGTCAGTACTATGCTGGGAAAACCTCCGTTCTACATGTAAAAAGACAAGTTGTTCTGCATACATGCCCATTTGCTAGAATGTTTGCTAGGTTTAGAGTCACTGGAAAAAGCAGGGAAAAAAGCAGCTTTGTGTATCGATAAGTCCTTACTAGGATGCAGAACATGTAACATTTTGAGCGCAGCAACCTGCTTTTTATTTTGTTTTATTGCTTTTCAGGTCTTCTGGCTTTACTTCCCACGAAAGTATTTCATTTTATTTAGGAAAGAAACATGATGAATTAAACTTTTGGCATGTATAACTGTGTATTCTATTCATTTCTATAGAATTTTATTGTATGTAAGAGAAAAACTAACAGAAAATGTTTCTCTGAGATTATATTGTCAGTTCATTAGGAGAAATGGGTCAATGGACATTAGGAGAAAATTAGAATATATTTATTTTACTCTAGGATTACCAGTGCATTCCAAAATTTTAGAAGAAATCTCAGAAAATTCCAGAGACATAGGAAAGTATTGTTATATTTATTTTGTGGAAAGTCAAAATAGCTACTGAATACTCACAGTCACACAAAAACTGAGTGACAGAGCCAGTCTTTAAAACTCTCTGTCTTACGCTCTAATTAAATCTGCTTAATAAATAGCTTAGTTATGATGGGAGAGCAGAAGGGGAAACAAAAAATCTCAAACTACTCACCATTAAGAAAAGAAATAAGGTAAATGTTTGTTCTGTATCAATACATATACCCTTTTCTGTTTGCAGTGTTTTGACTGTGAATCCCCAGCATGAGGTTTGATTACAGCACACCTCGAGACCGCAGACACTTATGAATCAATGGCCTCACATATAAAACAGTCTCACGTACGAACAGTCTCACTGAATATGATTTTTCCACTCAGGCAGAACCACTGCAGGGCATAGATGTTTTCCAAATCAGCTTGTAAGTTCAGTGGCTCCCCTGGGGATGTATACAGCCAGGGGCCATGCCCACCAAGAAGCAAAAGCCAGCTTCATCCCTTCCAAAGTCAGAGCCATAGCTCTGAGAGGGGATTCTCAATGTGGTGAAGCACATTTTGTTAAAGAAAAATTTATTCCTATTCATTTTGCAGGAAAAATAGCTTTGAAAGCGGGGAGGAAATTGTGGTGAAAGAGAGGAGAAGAGTCGATAGAAATTCTCATTTCTTGGGACTAGGGTGAAACAGTGCAATGCAGTTTGATTTCCCTCTCCATTTGAGGCAAAGTTTGGCAGTACCAGTTCTCTTACTGAAGCCAAGCCCCTAGGAGCAGGGGAGTCCCAGGCTTGCAGGTCACTGCTGCTTGTATTCTCTGTGGTGCAGTTACCAGAGAACTGGCAGCAAGCCCGGTGGTGCTGCCCTGGTGTGGTTGCAGTGCTTACAGAGAACCTAGCTGCATGACTGACATTGAAAGCTGCGATTTCTGTGAAGCACAGAAATCTGGAGATGCTGCTGTCTTGTCTCCACAACTTACATTCCCCCGTGGGATGTACAGATTAAAGTGAAGTATTAATTAAGTGATTACATTTATTATGTCAAATGTGCTCACAAAAGGAAGATGTTACTTGATATTTTCCTTGGTTCCTCATTGCATTCAAAGAAGTCTCATTTACTGCACAGCACCCAAGCCTGCCACTGGTAAGAGATTTTTTTCTCTTCTTCAAAGGCTTTAATTAACATCAGAGCAGTGTACCTGGAGTACAGCACCGTCCTCGGTGCTTGTGAATGACACAGCACTGAAACAATGACCAGCTGTGATTTCCTTATTTCACCCCACCTTTCCACTCCCCAGCCTGGACTTCCCATTTCTATCCTATATAGACACATGCCAATAGAAGGTATATTAAGGAAGAAAACGGGTCTTGCCACTCACCATTCTGATTCATAGTCATGCTATAAAAATCAAATGCATGTTCCCCTACATTTTCTCTCTTTAAAATGTAAGTTGAGTGACCTGCAAACTTAAGAAATAAATAGCAGATATAAATACGGTCATTAGACCTTTTATATGTATTTTTCTGCATAGCTGATTCCCCAGAAAAGCAGGCATATTAAGTTGTAGATATTATAATAGCAGATATTAAAAAAATAGGTTTTCTTTTTACTCTGAAAAAATGTTAATGCTGTCCATGACTGGGGTTAAATCTTGTGAAAGACCACAGCATGACAGCGTTACCATTTTCAGATGGTTGGTGTTCTTCAAGAAATAGCCACTGCCAACTCTTCTCATCGAATACCTCTATGATATTGAGTTCCTGTGTCTGGATTCCTTAAAAAACTAATAAAATAAATGTAGCTGCACTAGCAAGTTCACTGGCTTCAAACATAACAAAGTATTGCAATAAACTGAGTGGTATAACATTTAGGTAAGTTACCAAACAGCAGTAAGAGATTACTTCTTGCCAGAGGTTAAAATAGAAAGGGAAGCTCATTCTGGCTGCTGTCATAAAAGGACTCAACGTCTACTGATGATTGAGCGTTTTCATCACTTGCATGTGTTCAATTTCCCAGGGAAGAGTTTTACTTCCTTGGTAAGAAAAAAATAACTCTCTCTTGACATTTAATTCCTTCTGTTATGAAGGAAGTCAGACTAGATCATAATTGCCTTTTCTATCTCCAAAATCCATGATAACATGGATTACAGAATATTTCTTTGGGAAAAAAATTCTCACTTGGTCAAATAGCGTGTATACAAAGCTGGAACTGACTCAGCTCAACCTTCCTACTGCCACCTGTTCGGGTCAAGACACCTTGGTACGGAGTTTCCTTTTTGGTTAAAACCAATGAATAAAAGGGAGGGCTCAAGACTCCTAAGCTCAGAGCAAAATTTCTGCAATTTGGAAAAGTTTCAACTTTCTTTCAAACAAGAGGTAGAAGGAGGAACAACTTGAATGTAAGAAACCACGGAGCTATTACTGAGATGTGCAACAGGGAAGAAGGCGTAAGTTCCTGCCTTTTCCCCTGTAATCACAGAATCACAGAATGGTTTGGGCTGGAAGGGACCTTTAGAGATCATCTAGTCCAACCCCCCATGCTACAGGCAGAGACATCTTTCACTAGATCAGGTTGCTCAAAGCCCTGTCCAACCTGTGCTTGAACACTTCCACGGTTGGGGTATCCACAACCTCTGGGCAACCTGTTCTGGTGCCTCACCACCTCCATAGTAAAAAAATTTCTTCCTTATTTATTCCTTATCAGAATCTGGCCAGTGTCCTCTTCTGCTCATGCATGTTGGCCTAAATCACCCCGCCCACCCCTTTCTCCATCATCTGTGTTTTGCAGTATGGTGTCTTCCTAGATTCTTCCTTACCTTTAACTGGCTCTGCATTTCCTTTACTGGATCGATACACTAAAAAAGGCCTCTTTAAACCTGAAAAGCAATTTAATAAAAAGAAGAAATAGCCAAGGAGGGGACTTTGCTTAATCTTGTAGTCTCTTTTGTCCATCTACCCTTCCCTAATCCCTGCAATCTCTGGGATCTGTAGCACTCTGTATAGAGAAATAACAGTATCTACTTTCTCGTCTCTTTTTGAACTGACATACTGTGGTCTCTTTTGGCTACTTCCAATGGAGATAAAATACGGAAATGGTAAAATACAGAAATGGCCCTCAGCTCAAGGACCAGATCTCCCTGTTGCTTGGTGGCTGCCATGAGCACTGTTTGCATTTGTTCTCATGCTCGTCCAAGAAATGTTCAGGACTTTTTTCTAGTGGTACTAGTAGTACTTCATACAGATTGGGTAGGGAGTACTCAGAGTGCCTTATGATCCATTCCCCGACAATGTTTCCCCTACAAGTGGCTCTGAATCCCTCTGTGGCAGAAGAGGAAATTGAATCTACATCTCCTACTTCTTTGGAAAGTGCTGTCACCACCATACTGCTGGGTAAGAGAGAAGTGGACGCTACCTTCTATTACCTGATTCTCTTTTAACTGTGGCTGCCTTCTGCGAGAATCTGGTGCTTTTAAAAGATGTCCTCCAGCTCCATCTCTCCCAAACAAAGACCTGCCTTCTGGTGCCCACGTAAGCCAAGATGTGAGCTACCACCAAGTTCTGCAGAAGTTTGAGCTTCCACCTTTTTACACATAGACCTCCGGGAAAGGGGGGAAATTTAGTCTCGTGTAAAATTCAGCTGGCAGCCCTCAACAGCATTTTCGGTAACGTAGTTCTGCACGTGCAAAAGTCCTTTCCACGGGGATTCACCCCTGTCCCCATAGGGCACCTCTCTTGCTCCTCTCCTCCCCAGGCCACTGCTCCCACCTAGCGGTAGCAGCTCTGCAGGTTCCCCGAGCTCTGCTCTAAATTCCCCTTCCAGTCCCGCACCCACTTGTCGTAGACCCAGTAAAGGTCGGGAAAGGGAAATTCCCTCTCCAGATTTTTCAGCCCAGCTATACACTTTTCAGATCGTTTCTTACACTGAGCGCTATAAAAGCCAGATTACCCACCACCACCAAAAAAAAAAAGCTTTGAAACATGAAATTCCTGTTAAAAAAATTTCCTAAGGGGAAGCAGCATTCTCACCTTCCTCTGCTGGTGAGGGAATCCAGGAGGAATTCTGAACTGGATTCCCAAAATACAGAGCAGTCATCAAGAGACTGTGTGGGTTGGAGAGGTAACTGGTTTAGGATTCAAAACAGGCCACCTAGATCAGTTGCCACTTGCATAATTTCACTGTGGTCTTGGGTTAACCAGAGACAGCAGGTGCCTCCAAAAAAAAACAGCAAACTTTGTGTTCCTCAAGACAGGAACCAACGCCTGCTTTTTCAGTAGCACCAGAGCAACAGGTCCAAAGCCAAAGTTTACTCCCGAAGGTTAGGTCTAAAAGAGACACAAATATCTGAAGTTCAGTGCAAAGATCATTTATAGTCTTAAGAAAATATACAGAATGTGTGTATGTGTGCATGTGTGCACTTTGAGGTAAACCTTGAACCAAGAATATTATTTCAAAAAATAAGCATCTGATACCATTATAAAAAGTCCTCTGCAACATTAATCAAGAGGAAAAAAAAAATCAGTTTTTCAAGTAGTCTGAGAAGGCATGGGCTATAAAGACGTGTTGTATTTAACGGGAAACTAAACCAGAGGTCATAGCCTGTTAGCATATTGACGAACTTCAAACTTCACTGTATGCCAGTAAATTTGAATAGCTAGATTGCACTAAGCACACAAATGCATAGGAGCAAACATATTTTAACACATACCTTAAGCAGATTTCTGCAATTTCACCAAAAGCTACTTTTACCGCCTGCATTTATTTCTTCTTTGCTCTGACACAGTCAGCATTTACTTATTATTTAGTTTGCTTAAGCTATGTAAGATTTCCTTACCTAAATGTATTTTACTGAACTGCTACCCCGGCTCTTACAAAACTATCATGTCAATTGATTAAAAAGCAAGTGATGCAGTTAATGGTAAAAATAGTAATTGGGATAAAATTCAGAGGAAATATTTGCACTTCAAATAGTAATAAAAATCTCTTCTGGCATAACGAGAACAGCTGTAATGAGCTAGGGATGAAAATACAAAATGTTAGAAAACATCATCTAACAAAAACCCCTTGTGAAATTTAATTGAAGTCACCATATTTAAATACCAAAGAATGAAAATGCATAACAAATCGTACTACACTGGGGACGCAAGTATCGAGTACATTCCTGGCACTATTCTGGAAAATGATCTTTAACTGCACTTGTACAGCAGAAAATACTAAACTCAAAGAACTTTTCAGTTTTTACATTCTGCTATTTTTGTATTAGTAAAAAGCAGTGGCAATTACACAGTTGTCTACTGAATGGAGTCTTTTGATCCGGAAACACAATAGAGTATCTAATTTCAATTCTGACAGGAAATCAAAATGAGTAAAATAATAATCTTTTGTAACCCTTTATGGGCTTCTGAAAGGGTGCTTTTTTTTTCCCCCTCTTTTTTTTTTTTTTTTTTTTAAAGATACTATTTGTCTCGACTTTCTCTTGAGGTAGGCAAAGAAGTCAGTGGAATTTCATCAGGAAGTTCCAGCAACAAACACATCAGGTCAGAAATTAGAAAGAAATACTTTTTTCATGGAAGACCAAACAAGGAGTCTTGAAATTATATCAAGATAAAGGAGATGGCCTTTCCAGCTGCCAGTTCAACTACAGTCTGTAGGCCAAACTGCACTAATCACAGAGGACAACATCTGGACACATACAATTGTTGTCAAGATAAGGACAAGGGTAACTTGCAAGATGAATTATCACAAATAAAACATTACCTTTTTTCCCTCCCTTTTTTTTTTTTTAATGTGACATTCAAGTGGACTGAAATGTCTAATACTGGCTTTATATCTATCCGTGATTTAGGTCCACAGAATTCAAATGAATTAGCCAAGACGTTTTTATATGCAGCACAAATAAGTCATGTAAAAATACACATTTTATTATGTACATTTAGAGGTTAAAGTTAATTTAAATTGACAAAGTTTTTCCTTCTTCAGTTCCATCTTTTGCCTCGTGACATTCTGCTGCTGCTTCCAAGTATTTTTCTTCAGTGACCTGCAGAAACATAACAATTCTGGTATATTTTTAAACATGATTTAATTCTTCTTGATCCTGGAAATCCTCCCCTCATACTGTCACTGTAACAAGAAAGGACAGCCTACAAAGACACTTAGTGTCTCCAAACTTAAATAGCCTCAATTACAAGCATCTTCAAACTAATTTCATAGAAAAATATCATGGGTTAGGCTCTGAGCACATCCTTCGCTAACAAGTTTCAGTAGACACACAGCATTTTTTTCTCCCTCTCTTGCCACACAAGTAAGTAAAATATTTGATCTGAAGGCTCCAAAACATCTGCTGTTTAATTCTTATGAAGATTTCACACATTTAAGCCTGCCTTGAAAGTGAGTCTCTGGTTATATGCGGTTTATGATATTTTATATTTTAAGTTCCACTTATCTTAAAAACTTGCCTTTTGCATTTATTCAGTCATTGTAAAGCTTCTCTTGGATAAGTACATTTCAACTTTGAAACACTGGTTGTTTAACAGAGGTATGTTTGCAAGAAACTCTTATTTTCCATGTAGGTTTTAAACAGGCAAAAAATACTCAAACTAGTGCATTTATGCAGCTTACTGAAATAGCATTCCCTTTTACCTCCAGTAACTTCCACCTAGGTTCACCCAGTGGTATTAGACTTTGTCCCTGCATTTACTCGTAAGAAACACGTTCGTACGTGTTCTCTCAACCTGTGGCAGAAAACTTGTTACTACCTAAAATCTAGGTAAGTGTAAATACATTATTCCAATTTTTAGTTTTCTTATTTCATGTTCACAATTAAAAAAGGAAAAAATAATTTTAAATTTTACACACACATGATACCAATATTAATTCTAGAGATAAATTTGAAAAATACTAATATAGTTTAAAGTGATAATTAACAACAGCTAAGAGATTTTATGTGTATCTGATTTTTCTTCACCTGTGAACATTTCTATTCCTAAAGATATGTTCTTGAAGATATTACCCATCTCTAATCATTCAAATTCTACTCTATCACAGCATATCTTTCTATTTGGTAAGCTGTACTTCACCGTTAATAAGACTTACCAGCCTTTTCGATCTTTCCAGCAGTTTGTGCCACACGGTGTGGTGAGCCTGTATTAAATGTCATTAAATGATGTTACTGGAGGCCAAAAAAAAAAAATTTTCTCATAGAATAGATTCTGACAATTGTATAGAAATGATGGCACAAAACCATAACAATCCCTAATTCAGACGTTACAGCTTATGATTTCAGTGTCCAATTTGCCCATATTCCTATGGAGGACTTGAATAAATGTCTGTTGATCATATCCATTCATTGTGCGGAATCAATGAGGGTGTAATGGACAAAAATGGGAATTAAAATCTTACGACAAGGAAGGGTACACAGAGATGAGATGAGGAACCCAGTGCCCATTTGTTGCTTGAAAACCTCCCCAGCTGAGACAATAGCACATGTGCTAGACCACAGGTCAAAATCATGTAAGTCAACAGAAATGGGAAGAAAGACTCCTGCCTCCTATAGTTCTGCAAAGTCTTTGTTTAGGACTGATTAGTGCTAGGACTTTTTTCTGTTATTGTTGTTAAGTTCTACTTTGGTGTCATGAAAGACTTTGAAATGGTATCCTTTATCATGAGTATAAATCCAAAGTTCCGCTCTTTCCTGAATCTGAATTAACACTGTCAGCAGCCTCAACTTCAGAAGATTAGCATGCACAACTAAGGCAAGGTGAATGAAATACCCATGCAGAAATTGCACAACCGAAACAACACTTTCAGTACTGAAAATTAACATCGAGGGCCCTCTGATGCAAACTTTTCTAGTTCTGATTTCACATCCACAATAGTTCCAGGAAAAAAAAACCCAAATATCCAACACAGTCATCATCATGGGCCCTCCCTTTCTGCTCCTGTTCTCACCTCTGAATTACGTTCAGCTGCCAGCACAGCATATAATAAAGATCAGAAAGTAAGTCAAATGCCCTAACTTAAAGAAGGAAAGCCTGTACAAAATGGATTAGTTACCTTCAAATGGATTGGCAGGGACACACCCTGGAACCTCCTTATCAATTCAGATTGGTTAGTCTGAAGATTATGGGCTGCTGTTATCTCATACTGGAAACAGAAACTTGTCCTTGGAATATGAGGGCCTTCACTAACATCTACAAAGTCACCAAACCTGATGGGAGAGAAAAAAAAAAAAATTTATATCAAATATTTTCGGAGAGAAGTACAAATCTATTTGTGTTTATTTTTGATTAACAAATTCTTATCTATAGAACTGAAAGAAAATCCAGACAAATCCCAAACCAAATCCAAACAAATCCCGAGTTCAGCATTTCTACGTTTCATGAAGCAAAAGTACAGGTCACACAATTTCCTAAAATGAATTTATGAAATTTAAACCTCAAGTCTAGAAAGAGGATCCTAGGTTTAACAAATCTTTGAAGCCATGTTAGCTTTAAAGGTGGGATAACTGTCATTCACCAGAAAAAGATTTGTCTCCAAGATCACATATTTGCCACAGTACAGTGTTTACAACCTGCACAGGTATTTCCCTTTCAGGTCTTGGAAAACTGTTAACTCATTTAAGAAAAGTGAGAGACAAAAACATGTACAGCAAAAGAACATTCAGAACAAACCTCTCCCAGAAATCAACAGGTAAGCCCATTTTCCCTCTTAGTGAGCAAAATAGAGACTGGGAGGAAGGAGGAACAACAGACACAGCATTGTTCTAAAATTTCAAGAACCATCACTGCAAAGACATCTGCTCCTTTAGAGAGATTTGGACTCCAAAATCAAATGCAGAACAATTTAGACATCTAGAAAACCGAATATCCTACACTAGCCTAAGCTAGTCACAGATTCTCTTATATGGCTGAGATACAATACAAGCTTCCTGCCTCCAGCCTAAGAATTTTATATCTTACGCTGTATCCCAGGAGCCAGCTCCATTCTCATCTCCACCACTACAAGGCAGTAGCTTGCCAGTTAGGAAGATCTTGACAACTTTGAAAGAAAAATCCACTATACAATGCTACCTCTGGTTTTCAAACAAGTATTTGGTTCGTATTTTATTTAACCTGTCAAGCTCTAGACTTTTATTTAGATTTTATGTAAAAACATTTAAAGCAGTAAGACTCCTCTGGCACTTACTACCTTTAACATAACAAGAAATAGAAACATAGTGAGATCCACCAAGTGTTAAGCATCACAAAACAATCGTCATATAAAGAAAAAAAAACACCCAAACAACAACTTAAGACACACTACCGACAGCAATGAATATAAGTGATTTCTAAATAGAAAACCATCACAAGTAACTTACTCTTCTCACTTGCAGAGAGTACTTGCAATATAACCCAATCTTTCAGTGAATCATTACAGAATGAGAGTTCAGTTTTGCTCACCTATGTAACGTTACAATTCCTTCCATATTCTGAGCAGCTTTTTGTTCTATCATCTCCATTTTGTATCTGAACAAGACAAAAAAAAATTTAAAAAATCCTTACCATTAACACCTAGTTCTTTTAAGAATACTTAAGAGATCGATTCAAGGAGCATTCTTAAAAATCATGCTCATATTTATGTGAGCTTTGAAACAGGCTTAAATTCTTAATTTTATACGACAATGCATATTGGCATGTTTTATAAAGCATGTCATACAGACCTGTTAGTCTAACCGCACTTCCTGGAAAAATTATGGAGAAGATTATACTGAGTACTACTGAAAGGCATTTAAAGAATAATGCAATCATCAGGCACAGTCAACATGGGTTCACAATGGGAAAGCTCTGTTGAATTAATTTGATATCCTTTTATAAGAAGGTCACCCGCCTAGTGGATGGAGGGAAGGCAGTGGATGTGGTTTCTCTGGATTTTAGTAAGGCTTTTGATACTGTCCCTCACAGCATCTTTCTGGACAAGTTGTCCAACTGTGGGATGAGCAGGTTCACAGTGCACTGGGTGAAGAACTGGCTGAATGGCAGGGTTCATAAGGGTTGTAGCAAATGGAGCTGCATCTGGCTGGCGACCGGTCACCAGGGGTGTTCCTCAGGGTTCAATTCTAGGGCCAGTTCTGTTTAATATATTTATCAACGATCTGGATGCAGGAGTTGAATGCACCATTAGTAAGTTTGCTGATGATACCAAACTGAGAGGTGCTGTTGACTCTCTTGAGGGACCAGAGGCCTTGCAGAGGGATCTAGATAGATGGGAGCACTGGGCTGATTAATGGGATGAAATGTAACAAGTTGAAATGGTGGATTCTGCACCTAGGATGGAGTAATGCCGGGCATAAGTATAAACTGGGAGAGTAGTGGCTGGAGAGCAGCCCTGCAGAAAGGGATCTGGGCATGCTGGTCGGCAGCAGGCTCAACAGGAGACAGCAGTGTGCCCTGGCAGCCAAGAGGGCAAACCACATCCTGGGGTGCATCAAACACAGTATAACCAGCTGGTCAAAAGAGGTGATTATCCTGCTGTATTCAGCACTGGTGCAGCCTCATCTTGAATACTGTGTGCAATTTAAGAAGGATGTGAAGGTCCTTGAATGCATCCAGAGGAGGGCAACAAAGCTGGTGAAAGGACTGGAAGGAATGTCCCATGAGGAGTGGCTAAGGACTTTGGGCTTGTCTGGTCTGGAGAAAGGAGGCTGAGGGGTGACCTCATTGCTCTCTATGGCTTCCTGAGGAGGGGAAGTGGAGAGGGAGGTGCTGAGCTCTTCACCATGGGATCCAGTGATAGGACATGTGGGAATGGTTCAAGGCTGAACCAGGGGAGGTTTAGACTGGACATTAGGAAGCATCTTTACCAAGAGGGTGGTCAAACACTGGAACAGGCTTCCTAGAGAGGCGGTCGATGCCCCAAGCCTGTCAGTGTTTAAGAGACATTTGGACAATGCCCTGAATAACATGCATTAACTTGGTCAGCCCTGAATGGGTCAGGCAGTTGGACTAGATGATCGTTGTAGGGCCCCTCCAGCTGAAATAGTCTATTCTAGTCTATTCTATTCTACGTATATGTTATAGGAGGGCCACGCTCTCTCAGCAGTTTTATTCAGAAAGATAAAATGAACCTAAAACTTCAAATAAGAGTTTTTCAAGTCACATGTAAGACTAGAAGACACTATAAGATCACCTGAACATTTTATGCAATGTGTGGTCCTCAGCAGCTGGTCATCTGCAAGACAGCAAAGTGTTCTCTGCTCTTTCTACACACACACACAGATACACAATGTCTAAAGCTATTATCAAAAGTCAGCTCCCACCTGCTGTCAATGCTTGCCAGCCAACAGATCAAAGAGATGCTAGTCCATATGTTACATTAATATCATCTTGATTATTAAGCTAAAAAACTAGTTATTTTGCAACTGTAGCTTTAGCATAATTTTATTTTGGTTCACAAAATTATAAATTATTTGTCGTTTCCCCCCACCTCTCTCCAACCACCAAAAAGCTGTGGACCAGAGAAATTTTTTCCCAAAACATTGCTTAAGTGTTTTTTCAGCGGAGAAGACTGGAGTGTTTTGAACTTCTTTTATAGCACAAGCCAGAGTATTTTACCCATTTTCCCCCTGCAGAGCTCAAAAACTGCATTTCATCAAATCTTCATTTGAAGATATCAAGATACGAAAAATCCACATTTCTTTGAATATGAAAGCCTTTCAACAAAGGCTGAGAGTAACTAGCATGCCAAGTCTAACCACCAGAGCTTCAATTTAAGCTTGTGAAATTTTGTGAATTTGTGAAATAAGTGAAATCTTGAAGCTCAGTATTAAACTATGAAGTATACAGTCTTTCCATTTGTCACAAAACTACATCCAGCAAAGGTGCCTGGTGTTGGCCTCTGGAGAGAACAACAAAAATGAAGTAAGGTAGTGTGACAACGAGAACAGAGGCATGTTCATTCAGAGTAGCAGGAGAAGTACATTCTTACTTCACCTGTCACATCTTATTTTAGATTTACAACAACAAGCAGAGATTTAAATTAATTTCTAATTGCCTTTCTAAAAGAAAGGCAAATTCAGACACTCACCTGTTATGCTGAAACATTTCACATGCTACTTTTGCTTCAACATGCAGTGTTTCAAATGGCAGGTCTTTATGAATTAGTTTTCTGGCATCCCTTGTAAGAGAACGGAAGTTGTCCTAAAAAACAGTTGATACATATAAAACTGTCACCACTGTTTGACAGCTGTACTGAATAGACAAAGCATAGGAAACACTAAATATTAGTCAAAACAATAAGGACCATCTACTACAAATCCTAAATATAAGAATATTGCTGTAGGATTGTAACTCTTACTATTTATCTGCAACAGATTGCTACAGATCATTGCTGTTTGAATGGACTGATTCAATGCCCAGTGAAATCAATAGGCATTTTTCCATCAGAAACTACACATATTAATTGGAGTTAAACTTCTCAGGTTTTCCCAACATGATATATACACATACAGTCTTGCTACTGTTAAATATTCATCTGTGTATCCTGTTTCTCAGAGTCATGATTCCACTTATAAATGACCTCTACTCTGATGGAATCAAAAGAAAAAAGTACTGAATAATTCATAAATAGACACTGATCACCTTGGTCCCAAATCCAAAGCTCTGCATACTCAGATTTGTCGATAAATAAGAAACTGTTATTAGGATAAATTACATTTATAATGACACTTAGAAAATATTTCAAACTAAAGTTACTTCAACTACAAGATCATATTGAAGAAAAATTCTGCATTGTACCAACATCACTTTGTTAGCCATACACACCTCTGCTAATATTTGGGCATGAGAACGAGAATAGGCACCAGACAAGTAAAACACTCGTGATCAAGCCAACTACCAAACAGTTATGAGACTTAAAGGTTTTAGATTATTAGATTTACCAAAGAGCATGAAATATAAGCAAGCTATTAAGGAAAACTTCAGCTGAATGTGCTCATGGTTCTTTTACAACAATAAGCTGATTATGCTGTAAACCACTAGGTGAAAATACACATATTACACACATTTTTATTTTTAGTGCACCTACATTACCAGGCAAGAGTGGCTGAGTAGGAGCAGATCCGTAGAGTAACAAAGATGGCACTGAGGTCCCAACAGCCACGCCAACTATTTTGGGAATTATATTTCACACTAGAGCTACTCTAGCCCCATACGCTTAAAACCTGTAAGGATTTGGAGGACAGCTCTAGGTTTAATTTCGTCTGAAAGGAACCCAGTTTGTGTGCTCTGAGACCACTCTGCCATGAAAGCCAGTATGTGGTAAATGCAGAGATTAGTTGCCAAACAGTGCTCCTGACCTAAAATAAAATACTAGTGTAGATATACCCTATGAAAAGAAAAAAACCTCACTGCCCCCTCTCCCCTATTAGAAAAAGAACCACTGGACAAGGACGCAAGCTTTATAACTTTTTGAAAAAGAAGTTATTGTGCTTACGTTTGTTGGTTTCCAGTCATTCAGCCTATTGTCCAAAATGACATCATAACAGAAAGCTCCAGAGATCACTGCAATTCCAAAGACAAAAATATTCATGTTTGTAACAATGTATTTCATTGCCATAATACACACTTATAAATATATCAAAATGAATGAGAATAAAACCAAAGTGATCTCAAGAAATCCATCCTAAATTATAAATTTTCAGCTGTGATTATACAGTCAAATAGCAGATTAAACACATGTCAGGTCACAGATGAGCAAAACTTGTTACTAACCCTGTTTGTACTTCAATAATCTTCCAACTTGATGTATACATCATAATTTTTAGTAACTCAAGTGCTCACAAGGTTATGTAGTTATTAGGGCAAATTTCACAGAAGCACATCACATCTTCTAAATACCTTACTCAGGCAACTTCACAATAAAAAGGTTACGTACTCAAGGTACTAACTTAATCTATGAAATCCAAAGTGGTGTGAAACCCAGTTGCCACAGACCAATTTTCTGTACTTTGTTAACAAAATTGTTTTCAGTGTGATTGCTATAAATTAAAGGCTACAACAACAGCATGTAATACACAAATCAATGCTAAGTACCTTCAATAATTGGAAAAGGAGCCTCTGATTTTTTTGGTAACATAATTAACAGTCACTTAAGAAACAGCTAAAGACAAGACAATCAGTATAAAACACTTGTATCACCTGGCACTGCTGGAGCTTTAATCAGATTCACTGAGTACTCATCTTTGAATGCCCGCTTTAATACACATGCCATGATCATGGCACAGGAACGCCAATAGGCCTATAAATAGAATTTCAAAACACAAGTTTATTATCTAGAAGCTAACAACCCATACCAGATGAACATCAGCTATTCATTCCAAAAGAACACCAACTTTTAACTGAATTAGGCACAAACCTAGCTGTCAACCCAAGCATTACTTTCTTTAGTATTTAAACTTCTATTTGGAGATGAGTCTCCATACAGAATCAATCAAAAAAATCAGAACGGCACTTAAAATGCAAGCCAGATGTTTCCCTGGAGATATTTAAATCTGAAATCATAGAATAATGCAACAATATAGGTTGAAAGGGATGCCCCCGCATCACCTAGCCCACACCCTGGTCCAACTAATGATAACCATGATGTGCCAACCAACTATTAAAAATATCTGAACTTTCATGACAACAAAGTTCAAGAAAGCAGACAGACATAGAACCAAAAGAGGCACACAGAATCAAGTGGTCATAATCAGGCTCAATTACAATGGGATAAGATACAGACTTACCTTGTTTACTTCCTCTGGATCTTCATCTTTGAAAGTAAGGAACTGAATTTCACATGATTTGGTCAAAGGTCTATACATATCCCAGACTTCACCATCCACAAGAGCTAGAACGGATTTCCTGCAATGCCATTCACTTAAGTCTAAAGAAAATGAGAAAAGTATTACACAGTTATTAACCATACTGCTCAGAGTCAGCAGTTTAGACTCCTGCATTTGAAACTGCAAGTTTCACTTTTGTAGATGACTTGGAAGGATGAGCTGTTAATAGAGCCTCCAAAAATTAACTGAGTTTCTGCTGATGTATTTTAGTACACATGTATTTTAAACATACCAACTACAAATATTCTGAATGCATGTCTGTTACCTTCGTCATTAAAATGTCAATAATATTAACATTTCAAATTTGGATGACAAGGACTTAATTGACAGCACAATTTTCATCACCAGTAGCACAACGTTAGTTTAAGAGCCCATTCACTTACGCATGGCACAATTGTATGGAGTAGACAAAGCTTTGTTCATTACAAAGACAGTGCCAGGGTGAGATTTCCCAGTGTATTTTACTTCGATTTTCTCAATTCGTGGATACAGAGATAACTGTCTCTCTTTCTCTTTGGTGAAGAGCTCATTACGCATCTGAATCACTTCATCTGATGTCAGTCGAGAAGTAGTCGGCATGGAGATGAACCCTGGTAAAAGAAGTGATCTAAAATAAGCAATAAGGAGTTTTTAAAGGCACTTTACGAGATCCTTGTTTCTACAGAAAGGAAGATACGCCACTGCACTGCTAATCCACGTGTCTGTCTCACTAAGCCTAAGGTGAGCACTTCAGCAGCTCTTACTGCCCCTCCATTCTTAGTCCCTGCAATGCCTGCATGAAGTCACCACAAAAAACTCTGAAGCAACGAAAGCTTGACGGCGTTCTCCGGCTGCAAAGGCTCTTCCCTCAGACAGGCCCCCGCGGACCGCGCCCGCTCTGCGCCACCGCACCCACGCCTCGTCCCCACGGCCGCCTCATCCCGGCTCGCGCCCACAGCGGCCTCCTCAGCCCGGTGGGCCGGGGGCCCGAGCCGCCCGCACGGCCAGGCCCGGCCGCCCCAAGCCGGGCCCCTCAAAGCACCGGCGCAGGACGAGCCCGCATCCGATCCGACCCGACCC
>VYZW01002503.1:65655-85761 GCA_013401315.1 Balaeniceps rex | reverse complement strand
CCATTACCCCTTGTCCTGTCACAACAGGCCTTACTAAAAAGATACAGTTGAATAATCTGTTTCTCCAGGTGAATAAGATATGAGACTGGGAACATATCAACAACAGTACTTAGATATCAACACCTGTTTATTTAAGGCAATTTTCTAATTATAAGGATGAACTGTGGAAAGGAGATCAGAAATGGCAATGCAACAGTCACTGTCTGGAAACTGAAATGGGTGCAAGAAAATTATATATGAAACAACATGTGAAACAGAACAAGTTTGCATGACAGGCACAAATATCATTTCATCTGCCTGTGCAGAGAGCAGCATTTTCTTAATCGCCTAGTGTGCAAAGCGATTCCTATTGGAAAACATCAAACTTTTTCCCAAATAATAATCAGTTATTTGACACATCTGGGAAGTATCCTTATTGTGATTTTCTGTATATGGCAACTGAGGTAGAGAGACCTGTAATGAGGGGAAAGTAATGGGTTCAATAAACTATGGACATTAGTCTATTCTTTGGGTAACCTTTTCTCATATTGAAGGCTAAAAATGAAGGATGGAGGGTTTTTCCACTAGGAATAAATCTGGAATAGTGACAAATCAATTATGAAAGTCTGTTTCATGGTTAGTTCTTCTGTTGGCCTCTCAGGGAGGACGTTAGGTGAGATGGTGGGTACCAGATTGAGGTGGTGGGTAGAATTCAGCTAATTGTCTAGACTTTTTCTTACAGCCACCGGAGGAAATCAGATATTTGCATAGCACAGTAATCTCATCCTAAAGCAGGTTTCTAAATTGATCAGATGAATCATGCATTATTTCACGTATTTCCTTTTACGGACTACAAAAGGTATCCGGCCCGATAAACTCAGATATAAATGCTGAAGTTGCTGCAGGCTAAAATTAGTGAGCTGAAACACACTCACAAAGACTAACTTACTCTCAGAGTCCTAGAAATGGCCTATTTAAAACAAAACCAAAAACAAATCAATGTTTATTTATACTCTGAATTTATAGTTATGGTATAAAACAAGGATACCCATATCCTTTCAGTATCCTTGAAGCATTTTAAAAATAATACTGTGAGTATAATTTAATATACTCACCATCAGTGGACTAGTGAGTTCAAATTTGTTTTTCAAGTTTCAACAGTTCTCTCACCCTTACCACCCCTATGACTTTTCTAGTTATTTTCAAATACCATTGCTTCTACCTTCAAATATCAAAAAAACCATGGAAACATATATCTTGACAGGATCTCAGGAGAACATGTTTTATTCTGTCCCCTAGATATGAAACAAGATGGGTATATCTTAACCATTTCTGTCAGATGCTTTTCTGAGAACATTTTCTTAAAAATTTCCAGTGGGGTGGGTTTTACAGCTTCCTTGGACAACCTGTTCCAGTGCTTTACTCCCTTGTAATCTGAATGTGTTTCTTATTACATTTTTGCAAGTTAAATTAATTTCTTTTTCCTTTATACCTTGTGGATGTAGAAAGCAATTAATCATCATCTTTTTTATAGCACCATTTTACATCTTGCAGATAGTCATCCTGTCTCAATCTCTGTCTTCCCTTTCGTAGACAAAAGTAGTCCAATTTTTTCAACCTTTTCCTGTAAGTCGTGTCTTCTAAATTTTTTTTCTCTTATTGTTTCTCTTTCAAACTTTTGGGACTATGTATATCTTCTGCAACAGTGCTTAATATTATACAGTAGCTCACTGGAATGGTGGTAGGCAAACTTTAATCATTATTTTCCATATCTTACCTCTCACATGGTCTTAATGAATCACAGAATGAGATTCACCAGTTTTGAATTATCGTCTGTCTCTTGACTTTCGTTCTTCTCAAAATGTACTCTCATTCCCAGGTCTCTCTTGGCACATTGCTGCCTCGTGAACTATTACTCTTTTTGTAGTTACACATATGATTTCTTCTTCTGGGGTGCAGTGCCTTTTACTTCTCATTATTGAATTTCATCTTTTTGGATTTCATCTTATTTCCCCAGTTTCTCAAGATCATTTTGAATTTTGATACTGCCTTGTAGGTTGCTTGTGACCTCCCTCCTGGCCCTGCTTGAATTCATCAGTGCTTCACAGATTAGAAAAGAAACTGATAATATTACTGAGCTAATCAGTGTGTGAAATATAAAGTTTAAAGCAACGGCAGAGAGTGAAAAACATTGCTAAAATTAGTTGGGAATAAATACTTTGTGGGTAGTTGTCAACTAGGGGATCAACACTTATATGATGCTTCTCCAGTTGTGTTCTGTCTCAAAATATGCAGTATATATTTTAGAAAATGATGGTGTTGCAAACAAAGCATAATTTTAAACATGTTTGCTTCCTTAATCTTATGCATGTGTGCTGAGAACCTGCGCCAGCCTTCTGTGTGCCAGTGTGATGAGTCTGTCTCATCTGGGTGATTATCCTGGGATGGGAGGCCGTTTGGGATGTCAAGTGAAGCAACCACTGTGTGTAGGTCTCACATGAAAGTCAAAAACCAGTAGCATACTGTCTAAGGCAAAGCTATGCAGGCCAGAAAATTATGAAGGTTATTTGTATTAGCAGGGTAACCGTTATATTGAACAAATTGATAACATCAGTGATATGCACATAGACAATATACCAGTGAGCAGGATGCCTGCAGCCCATCAAAGAATTAGAGAAGACCTACACAGGACACCTGCCATATCATATCAAGGATCATACACAGACTGCAAATTTTCTCAGCCACAGCATTTTAAGGTGTGGAACTTGAACTATAGTGCAGCTAGGAGCAAAGTTTCCACATAAGTTTAAGATAAATTAATCAACTAAAAAAGCGCATGGTGCCTGAATGAAGGAGATAACCAAAAAGAAAAAGCGTGTTAAAAGGGATAAAAAATGTATTAAATATATGTAAGTCTGTAGATTACATCTTTGCATTTGGAAATTGTACTCTGGGTTGGCAACAGTGGGTTAGGGATTCTGGAACTCCTGAGAGACAGTAGTCAGAAGGCTAGTGTGAGGGAGCAGTCATCAACAGATAGGAGATGCAGACTCTGGAAGGAGCATCCAACAACTAAAAAAAAAATTTAAAAAATCTAAAAAATCAGCAAACCTATTTTCTATTCCTTTACCTAAGTCATTAAAGACAATACTGAACTGATCAGGAAACACCGTATAGATGTACAGGACACTACCTGAAATATCTTCATAGTCTAGCAATGAATCGTTAACTGTGGTGTGAGGATTTTTTTTATTCAGCTGATAGTGACTTTATCTCATCCTTTCATGCCAAATCTAGAATGGTTAGTTCTTCGATAACTTCTTTCATCTTCTAAAGAAACGACTGGTTTCAATAAATTTTTATGACATATTTCTGTGTTATACCATATTGTTTTTCAAAAAATATCTAGCTAATTCAGGTTCTTCATTGCCACCACATATACCTTTTTTGTAACTGTTTAAAACTATTCGAATTTTCCCTCTTACTAGGCAGTCTGAAGAACACCTCATACCTCTTTTTTTCTTCTTTTACATTTATTCAGAAACATTCAGTATCTTTTACCTTTTACTGTCACTTTTTCACAAATGAAAGCAAATATAAACTTTTTTAATATACAGAAAAAAATACTTTCTAAATTCTCTTCAGATATTAATTCCTTTTGTGTAAACATTCCAGTTCTATAACTTATTCTAACGCATCTCTTAAATGATACCACAGTTTTGATGGTGTTCCAAGATTTTGAATTTTTCCAATTTACTCCTGTTCTCTGGACATTCCTGCATAGATACCTGAACTGCTCATCAGGCCTTTCTCATTTTCCTACAGTAGTTTTCAGCTAGCTTCCATGTTTTTAGCATCTTCTTTGAATGTTGTGAAACATTCTTTACCAGGTTGCTTAATGATGATGTTCCTAGGTACTCTTCCCCTGTTTTGTTAGCTGGACATCCAATTTTCCTCGTGGACCTTCCTCAATAAACAGTCAAGAAAGCTCAGTGCCAGAAACTTATCTGCTATGCAATGACTTCCAGAAGAAAATCTTCAATAAGTAAAACTGAAGTAAACTGAAGTAAAAAAAGGTTATTATCTGCCTGTATATGCCTATACCATTGCATTTGTTTGGGAGAATAGACAAAAGCACCTACTGTTATTCTGATGTCTTCACCTTTGTTCTCAGAATTTCATAGTTACTTCTAATTGGCTTAGGGTCATTGATACCAGTATGGATAAGCAGCTTAGAGTAGCACTGATGTTTTCAAGGTCTTTGCAAGACCTTGAAGGTCATCAAATTCAGATGCTTGGTCATATCACAGCAGATTCTATTTGCAATTAAAATAGTGAGAATAACAAGAAGATTAATTGCTTTCTGTGGAGCTATTACAGATTCATATCAATGTAATTGAGCTCATAATCTGGCCCATTGACAGGTGAGTTCATTTATGAGGAGTGGTTTCATTGTTATTGTTCTTGCCACCAGACTTCTTTCAAAAAAAGTCGTCCTGGATTTATTATTCTTGCATTTCAAATCCATTAAAAATATGCATAAAAAAATAATATAACTCCTGCTAAAATAAATGTTTATTGAATTTCCTTTCATCTCAAACAAAAAGATTGCTTCTATCTATCTCCTTCATCTTCCTGTCAATACACAACTAATAGATGGAAATATTCTCACACCTGTCAGTACTGATACTTGGTATCAGTAAGTATGGATGAGTGTCTCCTAGCAGAGTAAGTGAACTTGGGTAAATTGCTTGATTTCTGCAGCCAGACTGCTTCTGGTACTGGATCCATTTCAGCTATCAATATCCTGTACCATGAAGACATGCTATGGAGGAAAACCTAAGTTACATGGTGCAAGGATTTTCAGGTTCTGCAACCCTTTCTGCCTTCAGTGTTCAATCTCACTGAGCAGCAGGCATCATGAGCACTAGTTGGTGTCACACTGTGAACCACCATAGTCACACATGAACCCAATGCTAGGTTGGAACCTCCCTTCATTTTGAGGTTATTGGTTCAGCTCTGGCAGCCAGAGAGACAAGCTAACGAGTTCAATCCTGAGTTAAATTTTGCATGTATCAGCAATACCATCACTCAAGGTCCAGAGAAAACTGGAATCTTACAAAAGGACACTTTTCATGTGCTTGCAGCCCAGAAGGCCAACCGTATCCTGGGCTGCATCAAAAGAAATGTGGCCAGCAGGTCGAGGGAGGGGATTCTGACCCTCTACTCGGCGCTGGTGAGACCCCGCCTGGAGTACTGCGTCCAGCTCTGGAGCCCTCAGCACAAGAAGGACATGGACCTGCTGGAGTGGGTCCAGAAGAGGGCCACAAAAATGATGCAAGGGCTGGAGCACCTCTCCTATGAGGACAGGCTGAGAGAGTTGAGGTTGTTCAGCCTGGAGAAGAGAAGGCTGTGGGGAGACTTTATTGCGGCCTTTCAGTACTTAAAGGAGGCCTATAGGAAAGATGGGGACAGTCTTTTTAGCAAGGCCTGTTGTGAGAGGACAATGGGTAATGGTTTTAAACTAAAGGAGAGGAGATTTAGACTATTAGATATAAGGAAGAATTTTTTTTACAATGAGGGTGGTGAAGCACTGGAACGAGTTGCCCAGAGAGGTAGTGGAGGCCCCATCCCTAGAAACATTCGAGGTCAGGTTGGACGGGGCTCTGAGCAACCTGACCTAGTTGCAGATGTCCCTGCTCACTGCAGGGGGGTTGGACTAGATGACCTCTAAAGGTCCCTTCCAACCCAAAGCATTCTATGATTCTATGATTCTATGACACTACTTAAAATCAAAATTGCTGGCCCAGAGTGAAGTGTTCTCAGATGAGGTGTTCTGACCTGTGCCAATTCCCAGTCATTAGACTCATCTGCTGCTTAATAATTAAAACAGTTAAACAACTGTAGACTGCGAGCTTTTCATGGACTAAAAGCAAGAGTTCTGGTGTGGATTTGGTAGATAAAGTTATATGAACTTGAATTGAGCCATTACTGGAGAAATTATCTCACTTCCTCACCTAAGTTGCAACAAAACACATGAATGTGTTACTGTTCTCATGGGAGAATAACGCATTATATCAAGCACAAAAGAAGGTTACTCTGATCTACCTTAATTACCATCTTTGATAGAAAACCCTTAACAGCACTTCTGATTGCTTTAATTGAAATTTGTTGAAATAACATACATTTGGCAGGAAAAAAAACATTGTTTTGTTTTATACCCCTGTTGTGTCTAGAATAACCACAATTATACAATCTGTTGGTAAATGAATGTTTCTTTCAGTGAATACTAGAAAACAGAGGGAATGCTGTTAAAACAAAACCAAACATAAAAAGCACTCTTTATTATGCATAAGGGTTTTTAAAAACTCAAACATATTCCCCTATCCTCCCGCAAAAGCACACTGCTAGCAAATTCACTTTATAAGCAAAGTACATCAGAGGTAAGCTATTATGTATAAAACCAAACCTCCAACAAACTTTAAAAGACTTTAGATGACAATGATATCAGGACTCAACTATTTGCATAAACTTGAATCTCGGCCAGCAGATGATAAAATCTAACTCCAAGGTCACAAACCTTTCCAATGTGCCCAAGGGGAAATATGTAGCTTCAAGTCTTTCATAAATGAAATAGAAAATCTCTTTAGAACAGTGATTCTGAGAAGGAATTGCATTCTTCTGGCCTTTTGTGCTTAGGAAGTTCATATTTTGATTTCCTGTTTTCCTGATTTAGCAAAAGATTCCTCTATTCACTGTATTGGGAAAGTTTCCAAATAAGGCTAAATAAATGTTGCACATTTTATTTTATACCTGTAGCAAAATGATTTTATCCTGCATGTTCTAATTTTCTGTTCAAGTCTTTAAAAAACCTCCAGCTTAGAATAATTTTATCAAGATTGAAATTTTAAGACAGGATGTGAGAATACCGAACCCTTAGTCCTATAAATGACCGCAGGAAACCGTAGGTATGTGCAACCAATTGTAATAATACAATGTAGAGTGGTAAGCTCTACATGACAAAACTTCTCACTTATATTTGTCATTGTTCCATATGATTTTAATGCTATTGAGGGCTCCTAGGCTTTATTGCAATTACAATATTTATAGCATATTCTTTGGAAAATATTTGGAAAATATAATTTCTTCTTTCAAGTCAAGAAAGTTAAGACAACTACTCAGTTTTCTCTAACTACATATACTTGGCCAGTTACATTTCTTTACAGGCTCCACTGATCATGCTAAGAGATCTTCTTTAACTATAATCAGATCCTAAGCACTTAAATCACATTTGAACAACTACAGAGAGACACTTGAATATGAGTGTCTTAATATGTGAGCTGAATCTCACTTTAAATATGAGATGCTGAGTTCAGTGAGGTTTTTCAGACTTTCTCCCACTAGTCTCAAAAGCAAGCTAAGAAAATTTTGTCTACTTAAAAATACTGTGTTTCAGTTTGGGACCAGAAACAATTGCACAGCTCAGTATTAATTGTGATAGTCACCTATGATGAAATATAGAGCTTATGACATGTCCATTACTAAAGTGTTATTTGGAACAGTCTAGGAACAGAATTGCTAGAAATGCTATAGAATTAATGGTATTGTAGCTGTGATGGTCTTATAACATAGCAGGACGAGGTTTTCTGGGGAGAGGTAATATCTTTCTTTAGACCTAAATATCTTTCATGGTTAGAAAACTGGAAGCTCTAGGAAGACTTGGGTTTATGTGTTTCTAGATGAAAAGCATTGTGACAATATTGTGCAGGACAGCGTGGTTTGGGTTTTTGTTTGTTTGTTTGTTTTGGTTTTTTAACAAAGTTGTGACTAAGACAACTACTTGTGGTGTCTCCAAGGGCCATTTTTTCAGGATTTGTATCATAAATCTAGACACCTTGGTGCCTAAAAAAGATGTTTTGTTTGTTTTATCATCAAACTGTGTTTTTGCAGATCACTTGTGGTAATTTAACACAACATACTTTAAGAACCTAATTTCTTCTTAGGCTTCACTGAAAGCATATAAATACTGTTTTGGAACTTGCCTTTAGCTCATTATACATTTTAATGCAAATATGCAATAGAGAAGGTTTTGTTTTTTCTTAATTAGTTTTACAGAATTTCAGTCTGATTTAAACCTATCCTAAAACAAATTACATAGCACCCAAGTGATATAAACCAATGGTTCAGTTCACTGTATAAATGCTGTACTCAGATGAACTACCCGCAGGAATTCTACCCTAAGAAGGAGCAGCTCACAGAAAGCTGCCTGGTTGAAAAGGACTGGGGGGTGTTGGTCAACAGCCAGCTGATTATGAGCCAGCAGTGTGCCCAGGTGGGCAAGAAGGCCAACAGCATCCTGGCTTGTATCAGAAATAGTGTGGCCAGCAGGAGTAGGGAAGTGATCATGCCCCTGTCCTTGGCACGGGTGAGGCCACACCTCAAATACTGTGTTTGGTTTTAGGCCCCTCACTACAACAAAGACATTGAGGTGCTGGAGCGCGTCCAGAGAAGGGCAACGAAGTTGGTGAAGGGTCTGGAGAACAAGTTTTACGAGGAGCAGCTGAGGGAACTGGGGCTGTTTAGCCTGGTGTCCTGGTTTCAGCTGGGATAGAGTTAATTTTCTTCCTAGTAGCTGGCATAGTGCTGTGTTTTGGATTTAGTAGGAGAAGAATGCTGATAACGCACTGATGTTTTAGTTGTTGCTAAGTAGTGCTTATCCTAGTCAAGGACTTTTCAGCTTCCCATGCTCTGCCAGGTGCACAAGAAGCTGGGAGGGGGCACAGCCAGGACAGCTGACCCAAACTGGCCAAAGGGCTATTCCATACCATATGACGTCATGCTCAGTATAGAAACTGGGGGAAGTTGGCCGGGGGGCAGCAATCGCTGCTCGGGGACTGGCTGGGTATTGGTCAGTGGGTGGTGAGCAATTGCATTGTGCATCACTTGTTTTGTATATTATTTTAACATTATTACTATTATTATTATTATTATTATCATCATTACTACTTTCTCTTTCTCTGCTGCCGTATTAAACTGCCTTTATCTCAACCCACGGATTTTACTTTTATTTTCTGATTCCCTCCCCCATCCCACTGAGGGGGGAGGGTGAGCGATTGGCTCTGTGGTACTTGGTTGCCAACTGGGGGTAAACCACGACACCTGGAGAAGAGGAGGCTGAGGGGAGACCTTATCACTCCCTACAACTGCCTGAAAGGAGGTTGCAGCGAGGTGGGTGTTGGTCTCTTCTCCCAAGTAACAAGCGATAGGATGAGAGGAAAAGGCCTCAAGTTGCACCAGGGGAGGTTTAGATTGGGTATTAGGAAAAACTTCTTTACTGAAAAGGGTTGTCAAGCACTGGAACGGCTGCCCAGGGTNCTGATTATGAGCCAGCAGTGTGCCCAGGTGGGCAAGAAGGCCAACAGCATCCTGGCTTGTATCAGAAATAGTGTGGCCAGCAGGAGTAGGGAAGTGATCATGCCCCTGTCCTTGGCACGGGTGAGGCCACACCTCAAATACTGTGTTTGGTTTTAGGCCCCTCACTACAACAAAGACATTGAGGTGCTGGAGCGCGTCCAGAGAAGGGCAACGAAGTTGGTGAAGGGTCTGGAGAACAAGTTTTACGAGGAGCAGCTGAGGGAACTGGGGCTGTTTAGCCTGGTGTCCTGGTTTCAGCTGGGATAGAGTTAATTTTCTTCCTAGTAGCTGGCATAGTGCTGTGTTTTGGATTTAGTAGGAGAAGAATGCTGATAACGCACTGATGTTTTAGTTGTTGCTAAGTAGTGCTTATCCTAGTCAAGGACTTTTCAGCTTCCCATGCTCTGCCAGGTGCACAAGAAGCTGGGAGGGGGCACAGCCAGGACAGCTGACCCAAACTGGCCAAAGGGCTATTCCATACCATATGACGTCATGCTCAGTATAGAAACTGGGGGAAGTTGGCCGGGGGGCAGCAATCGCTGCTCGGGGACTGGCTGGGTATTGGTCAGTGGGTGGTGAGCAATTGCATTGTGCATCACTTGTTTTGTATATTATTTTAACATTATTACTATTATTATTATTATTATTATCATCATTACTACTTTCTCTTTCTCTGCTGCCGTATTAAACTGCCTTTATCTCAACCCACGGATTTTACTTTTATTTTCTGATTCCCTCCCCCATCCCACTGAGGGGGGAGGGTGAGCGATTGGCTCTGTGGTACTTGGTTGCCAACTGGGGGTAAACCACGACACCTGGAGAAGAGGAGGCTGAGGGGAGACCTTATCACTCCCTACAACTGCCTGAAAGGAGGTTGCAGCGAGGTGGGTGTTGGTCTCTTCTCCCAAGTAACAAGCGATAGGATGAGAGGAAAAGGCCTCAAGTTGCACCAGGGGAGGTTTAGATTGGGTATTAGGAAAAACTTCTTTACTGAAAAGGGTTGTCAAGCACTGGAACGGCTGCCCAGGGTAATGGTTGAGTCCCCATCCCTGGAGGTATTTAAAAGACGGGTAAATGTGGTGCTTAGGCACATGGTTTAGTGGTGGATTTGGCAGTGCTAGGTTAACGTTTGGACTTGATGATTGCATGATTCTACTCTATGATTCTCTGATGAAATGGAAAAGCTGAGCTAGAGAAGCTTTAATTCATTCCTATTTATAAGTGCTATTTACATTATTATGGAGTCAGCATTTGCACAGTTTGTGCAGTGTGGTCCACTGCAGTTTGATGAACTGCAAAGACAGGATGTGACCTCAGGTCCATATCCCCAGAGCCTTACCCTTTCTCTGCAGCATGGCTAAAGAAACTTCAGCCTTCTTCACCTCTAACCTCAACCCTCTCAGTAGAGCAGCAGATTTTCACTTCCTTTGTGTCCTCCTCTCTTTAGACAAAACTGCTTTTATCCTCACCTACAGCTGTCTGCACAGCAGCTAAATAAGGTGACAGTTATTGATATGTTCCAGCATATTCACTCCTCCATAGCAGCAGACTGTCTTCTCCCTTTCTTGCAACCATCTTGCTCATAAATCTTGCTATTATTCTCTTGTATAAAGAGCAATACTTTCCTTCCTGCCCTTAAATGCAAGCAAGGCCATACAACCACATCAGTCAAATATGCCTGGTTCTACCAAAGGAAGCCAAGCTTCTGCCATGGGGAAGATGAGGAAGAAGGGAACAGGAGATAGGACAGGTGACAGCCAGGTAGGAGTGACAACAGCAGTTAGTGCTGCTGGCAAGAGTCACTGCTTACCAGTAGAAGCTATCATCTCCCATTCTCATACCATCAGCAGTGGCACTCTGGCTATTTCTGGCCAGCTGAAATGGATATGGGAGACAGAAATCATCTATTTGGGCAGAGATTGTTGCTGCAATAGTCACTATCCTATGCCTATGAGGGAAAAAGCATTGGGCCAAGTCCACCTGCAGAGTGCTATCCGGATTGCAATCATTTTCAGTATTACTTGCCCCAGAGAGCAGTATGAGTTTCTTGTCCTCATTCCCTGTCTTGGTTAATATCCAAAGAAAACAGATCTGTATAGACAGAGATGGCAGTGTGTGGGCTGAGTTAGTAACAACCACTCCCTGACTTCATGGCAAGGTACTTCAGAAGTGATGTCTGGGCATTGCATGAAGGCTGACAAGAGCACTAGAACTGACTGGTGCTTGGTAAAGAAGTGGTCAGTTAGTGAATGCCTTAGGGAAGGAAGAAAATATCTTCTTTTTTTCCCCTTAAGAAGGCATTCTTTGTTATTAGAGACCCCAGCTTCTCTTGTCACACTTAGGCAGGTGTACATTACGTCTCTGGGTGTCAAAGAATGGGACACATTCACAGAAGGAGTGTGCTGTGCTCTTAGTCCTGCATTCTTCCTAGCATCCACCAAAGCCGTTCTGACTGCATAGCTATTTATATTTTACTGACTTTTTTTACTGATTGGAAATGCTAAGTTGCTGGCTAATGTCTGTGGCAGAACTGGTAGAAAGATGTGTGTGTCCTGAATCCCAGCTGAAGCTGCCACAATCTCTTCCTTTTGTTAAGTGTTGAAGTGATCTAGGACTGTTTGCTCGGATGCACACTGTCCAGTTGACACCATGAATTATCATTATCCATAGATGCAAGAGACTGGTATTGATCAAACATGGCTTTTGTGCCTTAAGTTGTAAAATCTGATTTATCACCTTGGCCTTGGCAATATCTTACTTAAAATCCCTTGCAAGTTTGGCATTTAATATCCTTTAAATGAAAGAGCATTTAACCTGAAGAAGGTGCATTGAACCATGAATCTACAAAAGAGCCAGATCTGGAAATTGCAAGATGTGGGCTTTCTGCCTAATTTCTTACCAGTGCCTGGAGAAATCAGTCCTAAATGGACCCCACATGTAAATATTCTGCCTCATTTTTTCTGGGCATGCTGAAGAACTGATTAGCTTCCCATCGATATTACTTTTTTGAAGGATTGGTTTTGGGGCAACCCAGCTTCTGGGTGAAAATTCATGGGCGTGTTTTCTCCCTTAGGTGATGTGTGCACTCAACTTTCTGTTCCTCCCATTATCCCATCTGTTCTGGGACATCAGGCAGAAATGACCCTCCCTAGAAGGCTTGGTTCAATTCATGAGTGTTCATGCTGAGACTGTACAGGATTTTGTGATAACATTTATTCTAGTGTCTTGTCTGGGGCTACTATATCCGTGAGGACTTTCAAAATACCAGAAACATTGAATTGGGAGTAGTGTGACTCCAAATTCACAGTAGCCAAAATACTTGTTCTTGTTCTCTGTATTAGTGATTTCATTAGGATTATGCCCCAAACCAGAAATCTACCTATGACCCTCACGTTTGGACAGGGAAAAGGCAAATTCCACTGAGGGCAATCCCTAATCTGAGTTTTATATGCTTGTGTATTTCATGGCTCCTAAAATAACTCTGTTTCTATTTTGGTGGTATAGACCTTTCTTTTTAACTTAAGCTTGAACCAACCAAAATAAACTGCAAAGCAGAGCAATTAATTTAATTGAGATCCTTTCCCCAAGTAATAATGAAATAATTTGTGATTTGCTTAGCACTTTAGGCAAGTTCATTTCGTGTCTCTGTAGCTATACCCAAGTATAAGAGCAGTTACCCCCAAAGGGCAGCAACTGCCTTTATTACAGTCATCATATCCACCCTGTGCTCTTTCAGAGAGTGCAAGTCTAGCTGAACCTTCCTGGCATGTAATATGCAGTTTTTCTACTGCAGCCAGCCATCCTGTTAAGAGTTCTCCAGACGATATTTGTAGCTGAGAGGGGTGTTTATTTTTTAGTAAGAGACACATATGGGTGTTTGTCCTTCAGTCTTCACTCCTGGAATGTACCTAGATTGCTCTGAGCTGAAATGTCCCCAGTAAGTGTGTGGGAAGCATCTCCAGGCCTGAGTGCATGAGAATCATAGAATCATAGAATCATAGAATGCTTTGGGTTGGAAGGGACCTTTAGAGGTCATCTAGTCCAACCCCCCTGCAGTGAGCAGGGACATCATCAACTAGATCAGGTTGCTCAGAGCCTGAAGCTCATGAGAAGATATTAGTTTCCCTGAGCTGCCTTATCTGGGACCCACACACCCTCTGCCTATGGCCCAGGAGCAAGGTTCAACCTGTGCCCTCAGCCCTTGCCTGAGCTATGTTGCACATATCCCTGTGCCCGGTCCTTGGCTTGTTAACTGCAGACCTGACTCATTGCTTCGAACGTGTCTGATGCTCACTGGGCTGTCCCAGACCTATTGCTGTCACCAGCCCTGCTCTGCTTGGGTACTGCAGGACTGTGCCCTCTCAACGAGAATACCCATGTCGCGGGTACCCATGGCTCCTGGCTCATCTTCCTCTTAGAGCAGCCCTGTTCTTGCTGCTCCTGACAGCTGACATGATGGCATGCCTACCCTGACAAGAATTTTTAAATTGCTGTATTCTTCACTTAGGGACCCTTTAGTTGCCCAGAGTAAGATAAATCTTGATTCAATATCTGGATGATTCTACCTCAAACATGCTTCACTAGCCTGGCTCTGGCAGACGTTTCTTTTGTTCAAACCATTTCAGTTAGCAAAAACTCAATCAAACGAATGAACAACAACAACAAAACCCATTCATGTTATTTAGTATGAATCAGAGCAATATATTATTAGATGTGCATTACTCAGATTCATGAAGACTAAAGCACAAACAGAAAAAAGTTTATTTCACAAGGGAATGAAAGCAGACAGACATCTTAAGTGCCACAAACGTCAACAACCTTAAATTGCCAAACTGAAGGGAAAACACATTTGATGGATGATTCTGGCTAAGAATTTACTTTTCCAGAACTTTGACAGGCCTAGCAAACAAGGCATAGTCCTGTAGGAGACAGGTCATCCGTAAAACATACATATTGCAAGCCACATATCTCCTACTAATGGAAACCAAGAGAAACAATTGTTCAGGCTATTGAGTCCAGGTGTACCTTGCTGGAAGGTGTAGAAAAGAGTAATTATAATGAGAAAAGGTGAAAGGTATCTGAACTATTCTGTTCTGGAAGGAGAGATGGAATATAAGAGTGACCTATGAAGCCATGAATGGGATGGGGCGGCTGCATAGGGAGTGCTGAGCGATTGTCGGTTTCTCCATAGCTCATAAAATGGGGACATCCATTAAAATTACCAGGTAGCAGATTTGTAAAATACGTTAGATCCACAACAGGTGAGGTGCCACTTTTAAGTTTTGCAGACTTTACCAGTGGGTTTCACTGAGGCAAGACCACACTACGTTTGTACTATTTGTAATACTTTTTTCTTTAAGTTCATGATATTGTTCACTCCAGAGAAAAATACTAGGTTAGGGAATCCTTTACTAGGGAATCCTTTCATCTACTCTGCAAAAGGCAGACAATAATGCAAAAATTAAATATGGAAGATATATGAGAGAAACTGAGAGAATCCTTAAGTAATTGTTGTATCAGCATCAGGGAATTAACAGACAGCTGAAGATAACCAAATGAACACGTGGATGTTTGAATATTAAGTCAGAGAGGGATTTAAATACCTACCAAAGGCCACAAAGAATATCTTCAGGAGTGCCAGGTGTATCAAATCCTATTTTGCTACTTTAAAAGCAAGTTCATCCTATCTCCAGATTTTGCCCCATTATTATTCTCTACTACCATTCAAGAAGCAGGAGAGGTCAAATTATAGACAGAGGAAATCTAAATTTTCAAAGCATGTTTATATTCTTCTCTCAGTGAACAGCAGGCCCATGAAAATAATTGTCAAAAATAGCAGGGTTCAAACAAGGACTGGACATTCATGCAGATAATGAGAATTAAATTACATGGGATGGCTATAAGCCAACCACTGACAGAAAATGTTGGCAAGGAATTTTCCTCGTGGGCTTTCTCTTATCTCTCTTTGAAACACCTAAAACATGATACTGGCTGAGAAAAAATGTTCACCTGGCCCAGTATGACAATTCCTAAGTTCCTAACAGTCATAAAGCTAACACTTTATGTGAGTTTCATCAAACCAATGTGTGGCTTGTTTTTCAAGGCCTTCCCTTGCTTTTATTGTCCCTGACAATGTAGCTGTATTTTTTACAAAAGCCGAATGAAAGATGAGAAATTCACACATCTGATGTGTTGTTCACACTCTCTCAACTTGATAGCTTTGTCTTTTCTGAAGAATGTCAGTATGAGCATCTTCAGGTGGAAGCTTTCAATGCATGCTCTGATTTCAGTTGCTCAGCAGCGGATGCAAAACCTACACATATTTGGAGATGAACATGACTATAATTAATGGAAGGAGAACAGGATATTCAAACCTAAGTCTCCTTTCCTCATACATTCTCTCTTTTCTGTCAGCTCCAAAGCATTACTCTTCCTTTTCTTCCCTTATTTCTCTCAGTGTAATACAGGTTTATGCCCATTTTGAGTGTTTAATCCTAATTCTCAAATTTTTAGGTTTACCTGTACCTTTTGAAAACTCTGCTTAAATGACAGTAGCAGTGATCAACCACTCATTTTGCATGCAGAGCTCACGGGGCCATAGTACAACTCCCTCCATTCTGTCCTTTCCATGCACTTCTCCTTGTAGAGCCAATTTCTAAGAACTGGCTTCGTGTTAGTCATCTGTTTGGCCCCTCTGGTTGACCTCCTTTCACGAGGTTAAATGTGTTCTGCAGGGAATCATTAATTGTGCATCAAACACGTGCACAGCTTTCTTGCTTCCTTAAACCTTTATTCCTTATTGGATATAATTAAATTCCTTGAAAACTGGCAAACTTAAAAAGAATTAGAAATAGTTCAAAACAGGCAAGTCTTCTGTGCTTTTACAGATGCAAAGCACACTGGTGCTTTGCTCAGATACGAGAAGGAAAGGAGGGTCTGCAGTTCACACAGAGACAACAGATAAAACAAGCAAGAAACAAGAACAGAGTCTGAGAGGTTTGCATGTATTTTTTTAAGCCAGCAAAAGGTTTTGAATTCTGGAAATGTTTCAGCTCTATCATGCGTACATTAGAACAGCACAGGCTGAGTTCAACTTCTGATGTATCATTGGCTCCCAGCAGAGAGACAAGCACGTATTTCTGCTCTGTGATAAGTAGATTGGGAGTCAACCGAAGGTGATGCCAGTATGAACTTAAAAGTCAGACTGAGGGCAGAGACGGCCATCTGTTATAAACCAGCATTGTTCCATACATAGCAGAATTGTCAGAAAAGTAATTGCTAAAAAATATTAATGAATAACTCCTGAGCTACATCCGTTTCTGAGGCAGACACTAATTGCAGTGGAAGATAGTCATGGACTGAAAAACAAAATTCAGAGGGGAGTATAGATATATCTGCTTTGATGTTCTGCACCTACCCAGCCCTTATAATGACAAAGATACATTCAGATTTAAAGATTGATTTTTAGGGAAATGTAAATAAGCAGTAAAGGTCTTTTCCCTTAGCTTTCTAATCTCAGTGATTTATTGCTAAAACTTCTTCCCTTCTACAGAGGACTCTAATTGTGTTCTTTCTGATATGGACTTGGAAAGATATCTTTAAAAGAAACTTAATACTTTCAAGAAACTTTCTCTTCTCTTTCAAATGGCAAAATACAAAGCACAAACTGCAGTGCATAAAGAAAAGGAAGCAAATAAAGACAAAAAATGGTGTTACGCAACACAAGGGATGATTTCCTGGAGATGGGGAAATAGCTTTTTTCTTGCAGACACAAATTTTGAGTTCTCTTCTGACAGTCAGTATTTCTGTTGTGGGCTGGTTTGTGACTGGAGGAGTTAATGTCTACATGTGAGATAAGGAAAATGTGATTGTCTTAAATATGCACATATTCAGGTCCTGCAGAAGGTCCTTGAATCATCGGTCTGAAGGCTCTGCGTGAAGGATGCAGTTTGTATCTGACTGCTTGTGCTTGTCTTGATGCAACCTGAGATGTCACATCTAAACCTGTGCACACGCATGCTGTCATGTGCTTTTGGTATTGATCAATAGACAACAGGAAACCACATCATGCTCCCAAGAGGAAAAAGGAAATGGGTGAATCATATTTAAGAAGTACATGAAGTTCTAGGCTTTTCTTAGCTGGTAGAAACTCTGCTTTGCTCCATAGTAGGTCTTCAGTCACAGACCTAATTTGGCACATACTAACACAGACAGAATCTGTGTAATGCAAAATAGTGCTGCTGGGCATTTTCTGGTTTTGTTTTTTTTTTTTGTGTTTCATTTTACTGGGCATGTATCTGCCACAATAACATTTTTCCTATACCACTGTCTTTGCTTGGCTGTCAATTGTTTCTTATTAATTGCGATCATTTTGTTAGCAAGTGCTTCTTCTGTTCGTATTTCTATATGCAACTCTGTCCTAACTGCCGATAGTGTTATTCACTTCATTTCTTTGTCTTGATAGAAAAAAAATTGATCTTATAAACAATCTCAAGCTGTTCCTAAGGACTCAAAGTAATTATACTGTTGTGCCCTTGGATAACAGGCACATTTAACAAACACATGGACTGTGAATGTTAGCAATTGAACAGTGAGCTTTAGGGAGCATAGTGCAAATGGTACTGAAAATCATCTTTTATAAAGAATTCTTTTTAAAATTACAAATTTCCTTTAAAAAACCCTTGGGCCTTTTTTGTGTTTACGATTATTATTTTTTATATTAACTCATAAATAATTGAAAAAGAAACATATTTCCTTAAATCCTATACCCCAATATCCTTTGCTAATGGCAGTCCTGTAAGAGTTGATTTTGCTTAGTAAGCACACTGGCAAACCTCATTCTGGAGCGCGGCACTTGCATATTTCATGTTGATACAGCTTTAAAACAATAAATGCCGCACACCAGCTGCTTTAGGAACACAGAAGTGAAACATAGAAGAAATTCAGCTTTTAGCATCTATGTTGAAGGCAACTATCACTTTATCTGTGCTTTTCAGATGTTCATGCTCATACCTGACATTTTTTCAAATTACTTAATATTTTATTGTTGGTGATGGTGTTTCAAACACACAGAATCCTAAACTCAGTTGTGGTGTAAATGGGTGCAATTCAACCATGCAAGTATGTAAAGTATGTAAACCATGTCTGGAAATGGGATTGACTTCTTGTCCAAACTCAAACACAAAAAGGAAGCATACCAAGGGTGGAAGCAAGGAGGGACTTAGGAAAGCTAAAGCCCAGATGGAGTTGAATCTGGCCAGGAATATCAATGATAACAGGAAGGGCTTCTACAAGTACATAGGTGACAAAAGAAAGGCTAGGGAAAATGTGGGTCCATTGCCAAAGAAGATGGGAGACCCGTTTACACAGGACGTGGAAGAGTCTGAGGTAATGAATGTCTTCTTTGTCTCTGTCTTTACTAGCAAGACCAGCCTTCAGGAACCCCAGGTCCCAGAGACCAGAGGTAAAGGTTGGAGCAAGGAAGAGGTAGCCTTGGTGAAAGAAGATCAGGTCAAGGAATACTTAAGCAAACTGAACATAGTAAGTCCATGGGCCCTGATGGGATGCACCCATGAACGCTGAGAGAGCAGGCTCATGTCATGGCAAGGCCACTCTCAATAATCTTTAATCAATTATGGTGACTGGGAGAAGTGCCTGAAGACTGGAGAAAAGTAAATGTCACTCCAGGAAGGCCCAGGGAATTATAGGTAGGACAGTCTCACCTTGATCCTTGGGAAGGTAATGCCATGGTTAATGCTGGAAACCATTTTCAGGCATATTAAAGACAAGAAAATCATCAAGAGTAGTCAGGTTGAAGTCATGCTTAACCAACTCGATAAACTTCTGTGATGAAGCGACTGGCCTGGTAGACGAGGGCAGAGTAGTGGGGTCCAGTAGCCTGGACTCCAGTAAGGCCTTCGACGATGTCTCCCATAAGATCCTCATAGAGAAGCTGCTGATGCAGGATGAGCAGACAGTGAGGTGGATCAAAAGCTGGCTGAATGACCAGGCCCAGAGGGTGGTGATCAGTGGCACAAAGTCTAGTTGGAGATCAGTGACTAGCAGTGTTCCCCCGTGATCAATACTGGATCCCAGTCCTGTTTAACATCATTGTTAATAGTCTGAATGAGGGGCAGAGTGTACCCTCAGAAAGTTTGCTGATGACACCAAACTAGGACAAGTGGCTGGTAAGCCAGAAGGTCGTGCTGCCATCCAGAGGGACCTCAACAGGCTGGACTGACAGGACCAATGGACTGACAGGAACTTCATGCAGTTCAGCAAGGGCAAGTGCAAATCCTGCACCTGAGAAGGAGCAACTCCAGGCACCAGTACATGCTGGGGGCCACTCAGCTGGAAAGAAGCATTGCAGAAAAGGACCTGGGGGTCCTGGTGGACACCAAGTTGAACATGAGCCAGCAATGTGCCCTTACAGCAAAGGCAGCAAATGGTATCCTGCAACGCATTACATGAAATATTGCCAGGACTTCAAGGGAGGTGATCCTTCCCCTCTACTCAGCGCTGGTGAGGACATGCCTGGAGTACTGTGTCCTGTTCTGGGCTCCTCAGTACAAGAGAGACATGAATATACTAGAGAGACCTCAATGAAGGACCATGAAGATGATTAAGGGACTGGAGCGTCTCTCCTATGAGGAAAGGCTGAGAGAGCTGGGACTGTTCAGCATGGAGGAGAGAAGGCTCAGGGAGGATCTTATC
>VYZW01002503.1:52462-65514 GCA_013401315.1 Balaeniceps rex | reverse complement strand
AACATGAGCCAGCAATGTGCCCTTACAGCAAAGGCAGCAAATGGTATCCTGCAACGCATTACATGAAATATTGCCAGGACTTCAAGGGAGGTGATCCTTCCCCTCTACTCAGCGCTGGTGAGGACATGCCTGGAGTACTGTGTCCTGTTCTGGGCTCCTCAGTACAAGAGAGACATGAATATACTAGAGAGACCTCAATGAAGGACCATGAAGATGATTAAGGGACTGGAGCGTCTCTCCTATGAGGAAAGGCTGAGAGAGCTGGGACTGTTCAGCATGGAGGAGAGAAGGCTCAGGGAGGATCTTATCAATGTATATAAATACTTAAAGGGATGGTGCAAAGAGGGTGGAGCCAGGCTCTCTTCAGTGGTGCCCAAGTGACAGGACCAGTCACTGTGAGGGTGACTGAGCACAGGAACAGGTTGCCCATAGAGGTTGTAGAGTCTCCATCCTTAGTTATATTCAAAAACTGTCTGAACATGGTCCTGGGCTACTGGCTCTAGGTGGCCCCCCCTACTTGAGCAGCGGGTTGGACCAGATGGTCTCGAGAGGTCCCTTCCAACCTCAGCCACCCTGTGATTCCGTGATTCTGTGGCTTGGGACATTGTTGATACTGGCTTAATGTGAGCATATTGTTTGTTTAGAAGTGATACAGAATAGAAAAATATTAGTACTTTTGTCTCCTTTCTGTTTGCTCTGAATGGCCACATTTTTGTTGTCTGCTTAGAGCAATGTTAATTGCCTGAATCTCAGCTTGGTTTGACAGCAGGGATCAGGAGCTGAAGCGATGCCTTTTGCACTCTTCTGGCCTAACAAAGGCTGTGCTGCAGCTCCAGCTTTGAGGATCAGACATGTCCTGGTGAGGCTTAAGGGAGTCTTGACTGCATTGAGAAGGACAGGGTAGAAGTGGTGTGCCAGTTTTACTGAGACATAAATCAGCCCTCTGCCTTTCCTTCGCATTTTTTTAGAAAAGCCTACTCACAGTGGGCTAAAGGGGAACCCCATATTTTCACATTCCAATCATTTGGTAAAGTTCAAAATTGTCTTCTGTGAGACCATGGGTGAAATTACACATCTGTATTTTGCCTTATGACACCCTTGTTGCAGATAAGCCTCCTCCACGGCCCCCCTCAAGCAGGAATAAGAGTAGCCAGATTGTACTAGGTGCAACCAAAATCAAATTTTGATGTGGAGGGAAGGTGGTTCTGGCAGCTGGGGAGTGCAGGGAGCACAAAGAGTGGAACAAAAGGATGTCATTGACGGTGGAGATGCATTTGGACATGGTCAGGCTCCTTCTCTGAAACACTATTTGGAGGTGCCACGTTGTTTCTATCTGGGAACCCTTGGGAGACCAGAGCTAATCAGAGTTAGCCCTAATGATTCAGCCCTCAAAGTTAGCTGCCTACAGATGGGTGATATAAATATTTCCTTGTCTCAGCCCCACAGTGTTCTCAGGATCATGTTTTTGAGCAACTGTCAAATTGTGACAATTGGTATATACAACATAAAAATGAGGATATTTTGCCTTTTTATCATGAACACGAAATTTTGTTGAATTTTATTATATCACTAACTTGTATGTGCATTTAGCAGCCTCATATATGCACTGGTTTTCTATATAAGCTTGGTTTCTATATACTCAATAGTTCTCCAAAGTTAGTTTCATTCAGTGACGTTTCTTGTACATAAATAAGAAAAAAACCCAATGATTCATAGTTTGTCCTATTCCATTTAAATCTCTGTGGCAGTAGCAAAACCTTTCATCTTTTTGCTGTACATCTGAGGCAGAATTCTGACCTCACTGAAATCAGCAGAGCTTTGTTCTATGTTCAGTGGGATTAAGATTTGACCCCTAAAATTCTGATTTAAAACCTCTTTAAGTCAATGGACAGACTCCTATTGAGTTTGTAGACCCATAATAAATCTGTAGACAAATAGCTGTGCTTAAAAACCAAATAATTTAATCAGACAAAGTGGGACTTCGCTAGGTGACCTGAAAGAAAAAATCCCCTGCAAGAAAAAACAGTTTTCATCTCTTCAGGTCCCTGTGCTTGAGAATTTTGTGGGGGCAAAAAAAATCTCTGTCTGATATACTACAGATAGGCATAGAGATGCGGATTAGAATAAAGTTACATTTATGAGTTAAATTTCTGCAGTTCTATAAAGCAGGCTCTGCATGAGAAATGGTTACAGTACTGATTTAGGTGCAATCCCTTTTTAATCGTGTAGCCTTTAACTACATCTGCCCTACACCTTGGGGAAATACACTGGGGACTGATAAAGAATCTTGTTTCTAAAGAAAAGTCAGAGGAGGATAAGCAAAAAAAATGTGGTTGGTATCCAGTGGAGAGCTCTGCAGAATGCAATTAGTTGGTAGATAAGAAACCCATGGCTACTTCCTTCTTAAGCTAAATAGTATCAGGTTTTTTAAGGGCTTCTTTTTTGTGTGGATAATCATTTCAATCGTGGTGCAAGCTACCTGTATCCTTTATAAATCCCATGACAACCTCGATACCCACAAATATTTCTCCTTCTCTTCTTGTCTTTGACTATTTGTGTTTGATGTCAGTGATATTGAAATATTTTTCTCATTATTTCATCAATAAAAAGTTTCAGAGGTAGTGGTAAAGGCCTTTTGGTCTTTGGAGGTCCTTACTTCTGTTCCCAGGTATAGATTTAGCAGAATCTATTGTGACTTCCCATCTTTCAAGTTACCTTGGTTTATAACTAATGAATCTTACAAATTGTACCAGGCTTCTAGGTGGAGTTGTTCTCCTCTCTCACATATATTCTGATCTGTTTCTGTTGTGGTTTTTTTTGTTGGTTGTTTTTTTTTTTTTCCTCGGGACTTTGTGTAGCTTAACTTCAAACTGTCCTTTCAGACTGATGCCAAGTTTCATCTATATTCTGTTTCATTGCAAGAGATAAATGGAGGTCTCTGTTCGTGTTTGGTTGCCTCTGATCCACCTCTTCTGTACCTGGTATGGATGCACATAGTGTTAGCTTTTATCTTTCAGTCAGTTCCTGCTTCTTGTGGACACCTGCCAGAATCCATTCCTTTCAAAATTTAATGCTGTGGGGAAAATGCTTTATTCTTTCTTCATGTTTGGTTTACCACATGTCAGTGTTTGGGGATGGAGGGTGTTCTTCCAGTTCTCTGTCAAATCACAAGCAATGGGCTGGGCTCTCTCACGTAGGACAAATTTAACTGAAAATAGATGTTGTTCTAAAATCCATCTGTATTTAATGTTAGATTTGGGAAAAGATCTGTTATACATCTGAAAAAAAGCAGGAAAGACTGTGGAGGTAAACTAGCTGAGGAAAATTTTGCAATGCCTATTTCCTTAAGTTCATCTCAGAAACTGAAGTTGTTTCTTCTGCTTTTAAATGACTGTGGAAATCAGGAAGGACCACAAGAGCCACAAGCAACATTTGTAGAACATTTACGAAGTCTCCCCAGTACTTGCTTGAGTTTTCTTCCTTGCAGAGGCTTTACTTTTTGGTACTATCTTGCAAAGTAGGTTGGAAACCTGGGGTCAGCCAGAAATCATAAAGATATTTTCAGTAGCCCACACTGTGATGTCCCAAGAGCAACACAAAAACTTCCTCTAGCCCTGTCAGTGCCTCAGTAGCTATTACAACAATTGGAAAAAAGTCAAGTGGCCTTAATTTGTCTCATGAGTTTTCTGGCTTAAGTATTTTGTCACATTCCATTAGCATTTCACCAATGACATTTCCCTCTAATAGATGAATGGAAGATCATGTGAATGTTTCAGCTTAATATTTACGTACATTCTCAGTGTGCATCAAATGACATTTCAGGGACTGTTATTAATATTGTCAGGAAATATAGTTCAGCTCAGAATTTCACTCCCAAGCGTCTGTGCTTTTGTAGTCAGATCAACAAGAGGAAAGTATCTTTGAAAAGTTGACCTTGTGTATTGGTGCCTGAACGCACCAAATTGAAAGAGCCCAGGTTTGAAGGAGACTTACAACATTTCTAATATGTGAGTGTAATGGCTTGCTGGCACCATTTGAGCTGCTCTGCAGCATCCTTCCTGGTCTTCAGCAATGTTTGAGGTAGGAGGGAGCCTTACATCCCAGCTGCTTATATTAACAAGCTTTGCACTAGGCAAACATGCACATGGTAAAAAGTATCCCAAAGTCATTCATGGTGTCTAATGGATAATGTTTTGCCTTTGTTTGATTTTTCTATTTATTTATCTATCACATTATCACTGGCACATATGATGGCAAAGAGTTTCTTCCCTGGGGAATGAAAAGTCCTCTCTTAAATATGGATTTTAATTTAAAAAATGTCCAAGTAGAATATTTCGATGGTAGGGATTTTTGGTTTTGTTTTTAATGATTTTATTTATTTAAACAAAATTCCCTTAGAGGCTTTCCAGTGAAATTTTCAACAACTTGTCCCAGTCTGAAGGAAGAAACAGCCAACCCAAACAATCCAGCTAGCAGCAAGCTTTGCCTAAGACCCCTGACACTCGCAAAGGTAGCAGAGGAAGGGTTGTCGTGGTGTGGCATAGCAGAGGACCTGTCCAGTGTGTCACCCGCGTTGCAGAGGCCTCCCGGGAAGCCCGGTGTGCCCAGGGGCTGCAGGGCGGCACCGGCCCCGGAGCGCCGCGGTGGCAGAGCCCGCGCTCCCCGGGATTTTAGGCAACAGTACCACCTGGTGGCTGCGGGCACACGGCTGCGCTGCAGAAAAGCTGCAGCACACACACCGAGTTTCGGGAATGCTGGGGGGAAAATGGTGTTTCATGAAAGCGCTGCCTATCCTACCTGTCCAAGCCGACTGAATATGAGCCAGCAGTGTGCCCAGGTGGCCAAGAAGGCCAACAGCATCCTGGCTTGTATCACAAATAGAGTGGCCAGCAGGACCAGGGAAGTCATCCTTCCCCTGTACTCGGCACTGGTGAGGCCGCACCTCGAGTACTGTGTTCAGTTTTGGGCCCCTCACTACAAGAAGGACATCGAGGCACTGGAGCGTGCCCAGAGAAGGGCAACGAAGCAGGTGAAGGGTCTGGAGAACAAGTCTCATGAGGAGCGGCTGAGGGACCCGGGGTTGTTTAGCTTGGAGAAGAGGCAGCTGAGGGGAGACCTTATTGCTCTCTACAACTACCTGAAAGGAGGTTGTAGCGAGGTGGGTGTTGGTCTCTTCTCCCAAGTAACAAGTGATAGGACAAGAGGCAATGCCCTCAAGTTGCGCCAGGGGAGGTTTAGATTAGATATTAGGAAAAACTTCTTCACAGAGAGGGTTGTCAAGTATTGGAACAGGCTGCCCAGGTGGGCAGTCCCCATCCCTGGAGGTATTTAAAAGACGGGTAGACGAGGTGGTTTAGTAGTGGACAGGTACAGTTGGACTTGATGATCTTAAAGGTCTTTTCCAACCAAATGATTCTGTGATTCTAAACGGCTTTTATCCTTTAGCAGTGCCCATTGCTCTGTAGGCAGGTAGGTGATCTGAAGCTCTCAGCTGTATTTCTTTCTATTTCCAGGATGCAAACTGTTGCTGTTTGTATCGTTATGGCACCTAGAGGATCAGCCAAGAAGTATCCCACTTCTGGGTGCTGTATATAAGGGCACAAAGACAGCTAGTACATCTCTCTCTGAGTCTGAAATCTCCATCAGCCAGCTAGGCTGAAAATTGCAACACAAACAGACATGGTGAGTTAGCTTTAGACAAAACCAGTTTTAGGGTCCTAAGTGGTGTAATATAGTAATGTGGAACTCAGCGTGGGCTGTCCGCAGAGCCCGGGCTATCCATTCCGCATTTACTCAGCATTTTTGAGAGGGCGGTAGGCTGCTTGCTGCTTTGGGATTTAAAAAACAAAAAAAAACAAAAACCAAAAAAGAGTGAAGAAGCATTTGTATTGTGTAGAGGAGAGGCTGTAGCGAAGACAAATTAAAGAATTTGCCCCAAATCACAAGAGAGATCTAACAGCAGGAATTGAACAACTGTGTATTAGTTGAATTTAGTGCAGTAAACACAGAAGTGTTTGTCCTTTACTGACGTAAGTCCTGTGGACTTTGAGTCTGCTCTGGATTTACAAAAGTGGAGGTAAGAACTTGCTCGACAGCCACGTATTACAGCCATTCTTCACTTCCCCGAGAATTATCATCAATCATTCTTTCAGGGATATTCTCGGAGAGGAGACTGAAAAGCAAACATATTATCACCTGTGCTGTTGTACGACTAACCTCTAGCACAACAGAGGTGAACAAGTGTTTGATCTGCCATCCATGATAAAATATTTCAGGGTCACTGACTGATAGCTTTTCTCTGGGAAGGGAAGAATGGTAGGAATAAACGTCTCAAGAGATAAATTCTGTTCTTGCTGGATCTGGCTGAAAAGCTATATGCAATTAACTGTTTCCAAATATTTTAATGCATGGGCACCCTCAGTTTGCAACAAGACTCTTGTTTGGTTTTGTTATAATCCACTTCTGAGTTCTTACTCTTTGAATTTAAACCCAACCTTAACACCAAATTCATGTCGAGATGGATACAAGTTTGGATATTGCTGAAAAAACAGAGTCAATGAAGAATGTTACTTTTCAATTAATCAAGGCTTTTGCACTCAAAAATTTAAATCCAGGCTCATTTTTTTAGAAAAACAAAGCAAAAGAAAACAAATTGCTGTGTGGACTGTTTTAGTAAAGAGCATGTGGGAAGTAATCTGTTAGTGTCAAAACAAAATTAGACAGGATTTTTTAACACCAAGTAAATTGGGATATATTAAGTACTTTGAATAAAGTTAAGATGACAGCAAAAGCCATAATAATTTCGCCCTCAGTTAAAGATGCAATTGCCAGAAAATTGAAAAATGTAGGGAAATTCTCTGCAGTGCTTTAACAATCAATGTTGGCCATATGTGGCAGTGCAAAGCTGATGTGGAGAAGATAGAACTGACTGATCTTTTTGGTGCAGTCTCTGATGCGTGAAAGTCATTCTGAAGTTTAACTGAAGTTGGGAGAAGCTAGCTTCTGACAGGAGACATATGTTTTAACTATTTTGCAGGAAATGAATGAAATCTTTAATTTTCAACATGCAAAAGACTCAGGCATTTGTAGATAAAGATGGGCTTATTAAAATTATCACCTTCTTCAATTGTGGGGAAAGCAACTACTCAACCAAGGTAATACTTCAAGCTGTTAATATTATTTCATTGTTATCGGGAAGCAAGCAATGAGTTTCCTTATGAATATAATTGAAGGAGGAAATTCTAATATGACCTCTGTCATCATGCCTATCAAAAAGGTGCTTAAAATTGACTCGAGTATGAGTGTGCAATGGCTAGTGTTCAAGTCAGTTATTGTAAGCTCACTGCTGCTTTGCTGTCTGCGTCACCCTGTGCACTTAGAGCACAAGATCTTCTGATCTCCCTTTCATGATGCATGTGGATAATGCTTCCCAGGTGGACATAAAAACAGAGTATGTAGCTGCTGCTGTAGCACTAGTAGTAAAAAGTAATCTGTTGTGACCACCTAGAACCCCTTTGCACTGCTACCTTGTGTCATTCATTAATCTTGAAGCATATCCTTGCTCCCACCAAACTTGTATGCAAATGTGCATCGGGAAGCTGTGTTTTCCAGAGACTGAAATCCTGACTGGGATTCAGTGACTGAATTTTATTTGTCTGCCAGGAAGCCATCATCAAGGATGCCAATTTCCTCATCCATAAGCAGGGATAATACTATTGATCTCTGCTGGTGTCTGCTCTGAGATCTGCAGCTGGAAAATGTTGAGCATATATTGTCATTGTATCATTTCAAAGGAATCAGAGATTAATAGGACTGTGTTCATACTCTCATTCATCATTCTCATGACACCCAATTCATACACTCAGTCTACACACCAACATAGATTTGTTTTGTTCTGCCCTATGATTGGCATGTACTGCTGACTTGAAGGCTGCGATATGGACATAAAGTTAATAATAAGCTTATGAAAGGAATGCAATTCCAGAACACACACAATATAGAGTTCCTTTATATTTTTTTTCAGTGGAAGAGATGAATTTATGTTATAAAGACTTATCTTTGTCTTAGCAAATGTTTGCATTAAGCTGTGTTATAAAGAAAAGTTTTAAGCCAACAATTTCAGAGTAAATAAGTGACTGGTTTACAAGGATGTTACTATTTTATTATATTAGAAACTAAACTTTTCCCTAATATGAAATGTAATTTTATGGATCCTATGTTATTTTAATCTTTACATACTTTTTTGACAGCATTAAGAGCTAAAAATACCTAAATTTAAGACATCTTTAAAGGGTGTAGACATTTAAAAAATATAGTGTTATAATGCACAATCTGGGCTCTACTGAAACATGCTTTTCATCAAGGAATACAGCTGTTAACAAAATGTCACCTTATCCATTCAGTGATTGTAGAAATGGAAACATTTTATGAATGAATTTTAAAGGGTTATCTGAGGCTTCAGATATAATAATCAGTGAGCAAAGAAGAGTGACATAATAGTAATCACAGCCTTATCCCATTTTGAACTGTTGAAAGACACTGAACAGGCTCTTAAAGCTATATGGTGCATTCAATCAAGATCAGTACAACTTCAAAAAAATAATATAGACACGCTAGTTTAGCTAGATAATAATGGCTGAATAGATTGTTATTAAAATAAACATGCTCATACTTTTCAAGATATAGATGTATATACATGTGTACACAAACAGAACATCATCAGAATGCCCAAAGTACACTTCCTTACCATAATGACAAATAAAGGAAGATTAATGGTCTTTTCAGTTCTTTCATCTTGGATTTCTCTAAAGCATCCTAAAAGTTTTGTTATCTACATTGGACAGCTCAGTCTTGCTACTATTGGTGTTTTAGGATCTTGTGGTTCCTCACGATTTGAAGGCCTGCAGGGGCAGTTCATCTTGTATTTCTTCCTGCTGTCAACAGCTGCTATTTCAACTACAGCTCTGCATTTCTGTAGTAATTAACTCACAATAACAACCGCACAAGGAGCCATTGAACCCATGGTTTGCTGTTATAAACATACTCTGCTTTTTGACTCCAAAGGCTTTCACAAATATAATTCCCTATCATGGTATGTTTTCAGTTTCATTAAATCTACCTACAGGCATTTGTAATACCTTTGTTTTTAGTATTGGATTGATACCAACTAGGCTGTTTCTAAGCTTTGTATTGAACAACTTTTTAGGAGTTTAGCAGTTCCCAAGTTAGCAGTTTCAAAGTTGCTACTCCAATTTTACTAGTCCCATCAGACCCTGACCAGTACAACCAGAGGAGCCAAGAGCAGTTCTTGAGTCAACATGGGAATGCCTGCTGACATTTAAGATACCTCATTTTCTTAGCTGACTTCTGCTGCTAATCCACGAGGACATAATTGGCCCTGCTGATCCTGTCTTATCTGTCAGCCCCACCTGGGAAAACCTAGGCATGCTTAAGTGGTCTTCAGTGCTAATCAGCAGGCAAATGGAGTGCTTAGACACCTAGCTCACACATACTCACTTCTCAGTAGGCAACTATGTTGAGGTGTCTATAATACAAGCTTCTACTGGGTGATAGAAAGTAGCATAAACTCCCACTATGAGCAATAGAAAATAGTAAAGGTAGTCAACGAAACTTACTGTGCAATTCTGACCTCTGACTGTCATTCCAAAAAACCATGGATCTCCCGTAGCTCCTGTATTATATCTGCCAGCCAGGTAGACATAATAAGGTATTTTATCTTATTAGATGTTTCAGGTGATGTTAGATCCCTTTGTCTGGGCAATTGAATCAAGTTACTAATGTCAGACAGATCTTGAATTTCCTAACACTTGCAAATTTACCTTTCCAATACATATTGATTTTTACAACTAGCTCTGAGTATTCAGAGTAGAAATAGTCTTTCCATGATGTAATCTGAAATTTACCTATGTTCCACATGACCAAGTTTTCTTTTCACATACTTAACTATATCTTCAGCTATCACAGTAACTTGTGCAGATTTTGAACTTATAATTAAAAATGTCATTCCTGATGTTTAAAGTAACAGTTCAGTCAAAGTGCACAGCTGCTCTTGAGCAAATCCCACCAGGAAATATTCTCTAAAGTAGCTGTTAGTGCTGAAAACATCTCTGTGTCAAATACAGAGCCTTCTCATTCTGTAAAACACATGTACTGTCCTTCTTCATGGGGACCTTCTGTCTGTGTCCAGACTTTTGGAAAGTGGGTTTGCATCTTGCAAATTTAACAGTCCCATGAGATGTTAGGACATTGCCAACGTCTGCCAGTTTCCTCTGCATCACATGTACTCTTTGCTGCTTCTTGTCTATTTTCATTCTCTTGGAGATTTTACTTTTGTTTTCCCTGTAATGCTACTGTGAATCCATGTTTTGAAAACTCAGCCAAAACTTTTCTCTTCTAAGTATGTAATCTGGTCTGATTACATTCTGGCAAATAACATGGTTGGTTTTTTTAAGATTGAATTAAGATGTTCTATCTCAGGTCTCCAAGCACCGTTATAATCTGTTCTCAAATTAGGGATTCCACAAACCCTTCAAAATTGCATGTCTGGCTTAATAGCCTCAGAGGTGCTACAAATGCTTCAAAAATTTCTCCCTGTTTTTGATCTGTTATGAAACTGATACAGTTCTTTCTTTTCTCTGGAAGCACAATATTATTTCAAATCTCTTTAGAACAGTTAGATAACAGTTCATTCTTCTTTCTGTAAGTGCAGGCTGTTAAGCAAATTCAACACTTCAGACACAGCAAAATGGGAAAAATAGAAAACTTTTGCTCATGTTATTTTTCAGTAGCTCTGTATACTTTCTTGAAAAATCAGACTTTCTCTTTGAACCTCTTTGTGTTATGTATTGCATTCCTAGACAGTTTCAGCTGCAAAGGAATAACACTATAGAGCCATCGAATAGCAAGAGGATGCTGCCCTATTTTGCCACCTTTTTCTTCTCTTCAAGCACCTGTCTTCATCTCTTACATCTACTTCTAGTACCACTCAATGCTCAGAGTTTCTGTGTAGAGTTTATAGGCTTGAATATAATAATAAACAAGTAAATGAAAGATTGTATGAAAAAGCTTGAGAGGGAGAGAGAGAAAGAGAGAAGTGGTTATCACAAACCTGACTTTTCAATTTTAAAACCGTAAAAACAGAATGTTCCAGACTGTTGGATTTCAGCTTTAGCAGCAAAAGTCTGAATATTTTTAGAAACAACTATTCATAGAACTAGCGTATATTTGAGGATATACACTAGGCAATTGCCTTGGGGGAAAAGCTCAAAGGAATAGGAAAATTCTAGGATGTCTTTCTATGATGTTTTTATTTTCCCTTTTTTAATAGCTCTATGTCCTTATATGTGTGTGTGTGTGTCTGAATGTGGATGACTAAATAAAAAAGATTATACATGTATTTGCATACAAATGCAAATATCCATATCCATATGTATATGTATATATGAAGAAAGCGGAGAAGGAAGTTTGATTTGTCTGTGTATTTCTTACTGGGTGAACCAAACTTCTTTGAGAAACCTTAACCCAGACATAGAGAATTAAGTTGTACAGTAGCAACACACTCTGTATTTGAGTTATTGTACAGCAGATAAATGCCTATGCATAAGTTTGCTAATGTAGTAAGTAAATTATACGAAAGAAGAGTTCCAGAAATTAAGAAGAAAAAAGGCAGAAAACATTTACTTGGTCCAAACTTCTTTATCCGGAACATTTTAGAAAAAGCATTCTTTGACAGTCATCTCCTCTACCTCAGTTTTTTCAGCTGCATAAGCACAGCTGACAGCTCTTCGTTCCTGAATTCTGCAGGAAATGTATGAATTTTTAAAACAAACTTACACACCTTTCTTTTCATTACATCTTTCCCACTGTGGCTGTTTCTGTTTCAAAATATCACATCTCAACGTTTCCTATCTATACAAGCATATAGATATGTAGGATATATATTTTCTTTTAATAGTGATGTGGCTTATTTTCTTTTTCGCTAGTGATGGTCATCTGCATTCTGCATGCAGTGACACTCACAAGAGGGATAAATATGGGACATTTGCCCTTTTATATTCTCCTTAGGGTCTTTTTCACAAAAATGGATTATCCGTTTGCCATTTTCTTTTCTCCTTATAACCTTTGTCATGAGTGTGGGTTCCCTGGTCTCTAATGTCTCTTTCTTCATGAATTAAAGGGGGAATTCTCCTATTCTTTGACCTTTTCAGTATTCTGCATTTCAGTGAGGTGGCATTTCCACTTCTCAAAGATTACAACCTGCACTGACTAATCAGCCAATCAAATGCCAACTATGAATGTAAAATCAATTACAGTTGCTGTCAAAGCCAAACCACATCTAATGTATTTTGGCCTCCTTTGCCATCATCCACTGATAGGGTTAAAGCTCTAATGACAGGGGCATATATCTAAATGGGCTTGATCCTTTGACACATACTGGGGAACGTTCTACGTGGCTAACATAAAGAGGAATTGAACTTCAGAGCACAATGTAATGGATAATTCAGGGGTTAAATTCAATATTCCCCTTAGTCCTGTCATTTGTGTGACTTTCAGCAAGACACTGCATGCTTTGACTTCTTGCCCCCACCACCCCAGTCTCCTGAAAGAGGAAAATATTTAAAACCATCATTGTTGAATTAATGACTTCCTGTCTCCTGGAAGAGGACACTGGAGCTCAACGCTTGATCTGCACAGGGCTTCCCTCTGAAACCTTTCAGATGATTTTTTACCAGAGTTCTTTGTTTACCACAGTGTTGGCTACTTTCAGAAGTGGACACAGTGTCCTGAATTTTAAGTGTATTCTCGAGCCTCATATTTCTTATTAATCAACTGTTGGCAGCTTCCTACTCAGCCAGCAAGAAAATTAAATCATCTTATAGGCTTTATAGGTCTAGGCTTTTGTGCTAGTTTTGGCTGGGGTAGAGTTAATTTTCTTCATAGTAGCTATTATGGGGCTATGTTTGGGATTTGTACTTATTATGAACAGTGTTGATAACACAGGGATGTTTTTGTTATTGCTGAGCAGTGCTTAC